>JANIHY010000006.1:10770121-10784892 GCA_027479065.1 Erythroxylum brevipes | reverse complement strand
GTGTATGAAAAATTTCATAGGATAATTATACATTGCAAATGAAATTATAACAAGATTATAATTAGGATATTCATATTGCATTATATATTATCTCTAAATTATTCTTGTCGTTACTCTATTAAGATTGGACATTAATAGAATATAAAAAACTACCCCACATTATGTTATTCCTTATTAAGGAAGTAGTCAATTTCGTAGACTAAAATATAGAAATACTTAAATAAATGTATAGGTGTTTGTTAGAGAACAAGTTCACTTAACTAACTCTATATGAGAAATCTATTTGGAGCATAACTTGTATGTTTATGAATATTATTATTGTGATGATTGTATAAGTGATCTGTTGACTTGAGATTTTCAAAGTTATCTTATATAGAGACTGTTATGTTTTGATACTGCTTATGATTTGTTTTAGTTAAGGATAGCTCAATCGGAAGTCATTTGATGTGAGTGATCAAGATATGATTCATCTTCCTAAAGTACTTAGGAGAATGTTTCATTATTCTAAATTATTATTAATTTAAAAAATTCTTGGCCAAGTTGAAATAACATTTTGTAAATAGTTTACAAATATCACTAATTAAATCTATATATAATGTTGGAGAACTAATATGATTAGACTCAAAATGTAATAGACATTAATTCCATGTTTTATGTTTAATCAAAACAGTTTATGGTGAAAAATTTAAATTACACAGAAAAAATCATACACAGAAATTTTAGTCAATACCAATTTGACATTCTTAAATATTGGGATGGTCATGATGTATTACTAAGCACCAATCTTGATCTACAGATATAAATTATTTAATTAAAGAATTTTAATTTATCTAATCCTAAATATAATTTATGGTTATAATTTATATCTACTATCAACATATTTGAGAATTTAATGCATTATGCATAAAAAAAGGGGTTAAAAGAGCAAATATACTTTAATCAAGATAGGTTTTTATGATTAAATATGAGATATTTAATAAATAAGGATCAATGTGACAAGTTAGATCTTATTTAGGTATAACTGGTATTTAATTAGAATTATTTGTAATTTCATTTAAAGTTTCATTGAAATTAAATTACTAAAATATCCAAAACATACTATAAATAGGATTACCCTATCTGCAACAGTTTTGTAGAGTTCTCTCAACTCATTTTATAAATATCATTAGAGAGTGAACACTTGTGTGACTATAGTAGTTAAGATGAGTCAGTTTCATAAACGATTCAAGGGATATGATAAAAAAATGATCAAGCTTTCGAATAAGGTACGAATTAAGATTCATACTTTATAATAATTTAATTGTTAATCATTTTATATAATTTAAAGCGATCTTATTTTCAAAAAAATTGTTTCATAATTATTCTACTGCATGTAGGATCAGATCCTGTCCCGATTTTTTTTTAAAATGAAAGTTTTTTAGGATACTTGGGGAGAAATTGGATCAGATCCAAGTGAGTTTATATACAACTAGGACATCATATCTCAACTTAAAACCTTAAAGCAATCATTATCAGCAACCAAGATATCATATCTCAACCCAAAACCTTAAACATTGGGTTAGGAGCCCTATGATTGTATATAACTCACTTCATTCTTATGTCTCTTGCTGAAATGAGATCATTTCATTTGTGAATTTCTAACATCTCTCCTAGATTGTATATAACTCATTTCATCTTTATATCTCTTTTTTATATGAGCCTCCACTTGTGAATTTCCAACATCTCTCCCTCACAAGCCAGCCTAACTCTGATACCAACGAAGGTTTTTAAGAGGACCTGAGGAGAAATTGGATTAGATTCAAGTAAGCTCATATACAACCAAGACATTATATCTCAACTCAAAACCTTAAGTAAACAAATTATTAGTCTTATCATTGTATATAACTTAATTTATCTTTATGTTTGTTTCCGATATGAGATTACTCCATTGTGAATTTTCAACATCTCCCTGCACGAGTATATAACTCACTTCATTTTTGTGTCTCTTTCTAATGTGTGATTATTGTACTTATGAAATTCCAACATATCCCTCTTACAAGCCAATCTAACTTTGGTACCAATAAAGGTTTTTTAGAGAGTTTGTAGAAAAATTAGACTAGATCCAAATGAGCTCATATATAATGAGAACATTATATCATAATTTAAAATCTTAAGATAATGAGTTATGAGTCTTATTGTTGTATATAACTCATTTTATCCTTATATCTCTTTTTGATATAAATTTACTCCACTTATGAATTTATAACATATTGGCCCGTTTAGCAATCAGCTGATTGCATTAGCTGTTAGCTGAAAATTGATTATATCAGTTGATTACATTAGCTATTTGTCATATGATATTTGGTAAAATTAGCTGTTTATGTGTAAAATGACATATGAAGACATGACTTTAAAAAAATTATAAGATTATGAATATTATATATCTTAGTATTTTGTTGAATATTCTTACAGGAATTTAAATTTTAGATATTAAATTCTACAAAAATTAAGTTTATAACTCTAATAAAAAACATAGAACATTTAATAATAATAATAATGATAATAGGAACAACAACAACAACAACAATAATAATAATACAATCAGCTAACAGCTAATGCAATCAGCTGATTGCCAAATAAGATCAAAAGCTTTTTTAATTTTTATTACATCCAATCTAGCCAACAAAATTGAAGCAACTCTATTTCTAGGGAGAGAGACGTGTTTCATTTTCATGACTCTCCTCTACGCCCTCTCTTTACATTGAGTCTCCCAAAAGCTCTCTCTAGATCTACTCATTGTCTGTGTAACAACCCTCCACTTTTCAATTTCGTTAGAGAAAATGTTTTCTTCTCTTTTTCTAGATCTGCTATTGTTTTCTTTATTTTCTTCTTTTCCCTTTTGTTACTTTCACTTTCTTCTTTCTTTTTCTTTTAAATTCTAGATTTATTTTTACACTCGCCGAATCCCTTTTATATTCCTTTTTTAAAAATCTTTCAGGATTGAAACTTGTAAAATACAAGAGAAATGGAAAGAAGAAGAAAAAATAAGGATCTGGTAATCTAAACAAGGTAGAAAAATTGAGAGTGAGACCTTTTGGAGAACACGAGATAGACGTAAATGAGGTTGGCAAAAATTTTTTGGGCAAAATTGGCATTCGAAGAAAAATAAATAGTTGATTTCTTGAAACGCTGCATCCTCGTAGCTTTTTAATTTTGACTGGTTGGGTTAAATTAGTCAACCCAATCAGTCAACAACTAAACACAAGAAATAGATAATTGATGAAGTCAAACAGCTTATTTTTAGTCAATCAACCAATTTTTGGCTGATAAGCTATTATCCAAACATGCCATTAGCATCCAGATTAAAAAGTATTTCACACGGAGTCATTGTAAGGTAGATTATGACATTGTTCTGGAAGAAAAATAAAAGTCTGGCAACAGTTTATTAATCCTATCCTATCTTAACTTTAGTTGTTTTTCCCGCCGCTTGGAAAGAAAAACGTGGTGCCGAGCCTTTTTGTCAATTCTCAACTTCCTTTGCTTGTCCATATATAAACCGCACTACGCAATCAAAGTCGATACTTCTTTTGTCAGCCAACGACACAAGGCTTGCTTACCCCAACAATTGACAGAAATAAACATCTAGTTTTTGATCCATAAATACGAGAGTTAATTCCAATAATATGGTATTGATTCGTTTCCATCCATAAGAACAAACTGTTCATTGAAGTATTTCACATGCTTGCCAGTGTTTTTGTTTTTGTTGTTCTCTTTTTGGGTACAGGTGATGCTATCATGCTTGATAGTGATTAAAGACTAATAAATCATACATACAGCATGTGAGATGAATTTATAGAGCGCACAGTAGGTCCGTGACATGTGTAGTAGTAGCTTTTGCTTAGAGCTCTTAATCTCAGAACTTTTACGTTTTTTGGTCACAGAAAATAGGATCCAACCCGATTCATATTAAGTATTGATTGGGTCAGTTGTGTTAGGCCCAAACTCAGGTTCAGAACAGCACATGGACCGATCGACTCATCCTTTAAGGATTAACCTAATTTTTAAAGGTATTAGCCATATAAATTGATTATCTCATTACGAAAAATGTACGATTCTAATAACCCTATTTTTCTTTACTTACCAGTCACTAAAAGCTCTCACAAAAAGTTGACTTAAGTATCGAAGGGGCCTATCGGAAATTAATCCCCGACGTCTTATAATTTTACAGGTATCTTTGACCCAGAATCAGCCAATCTTATAAATTCAAGCAGTAGTGTCTAGTCCTATCAAAATCTGACAGAACCAAGTCCCTTTGTACAATAAGAAAGACTGAATTATGTCATTCATATTGAAGGCTATGCCCTGTTAAAAGTTACACTGGTAATTCAAGTGTATGCCATATGTTGCAATTGGGTCCCCGTTGGAAAACCTTTTGACGGGATAGTAAAGCAAGTTAGACCGTGAATAATTGGAAGGGAAGACCAATTGATTTACGGTGGGATGGTCATTACTGGACGCACACTGACGCATCTCAGTCAACAGCATAGTGGGCTGCTCGTAGAAATGAAAACAATGGGTCCCACTCCCCTGAATCAGAACCACACGGTGCGTCTTGGGCATCGAGACTTGGAAAATGGTTATCCATTGGGCTTAGAGGATTCTCCCAATTACTGTCCTCTAATGTGCAAGTAAGGAAAGACAAACCAAATATCCAACGACACGAGGCTTGCTTGTTGGCGCGCGTGAAGTCACTCCCCAGGGTGTCACTGGAACTTCAGCCTCACACAGCCCACGGATAAAGGAAAGTGTTCTTACGCGCTCCTGATGGATCAAAACTTACCTTTTTGAGGTTCTAGATGAATGACATTATCCACGTGCTCTTCGATGTGTGAATTAGATTCAAGTCATCATCGGCGGCCTGACTTGTGATATTATTTATTATAAAGAAGTGGTGTACTTATAATAGGCTGTAGTTTCATACTGTATTAGGAATAATTTTTTCATTAAGTAATGTAAAATTGTGTATTATCATACGTTTTTAGGGGGATAAGATTCTCTATTTAATATTATGATGTTTTATTTTGTCCAATAAATCTCAACTATTTATTTACGTAAACTTTATATTTATTTATGCAGAACTTACGCAAAACTCATATAAATAAATTATTGAAATTTATAGAACAAATTTGTACTTATTTTCCTGTCATGCATCTTAACGAGACTGTTTATAGGAGTTGGTGATTACAAGCAAAATATAGTTAATGAAGAGGTGCTTTCCAGGAAGCATACTAGGATGTTTCTATGTCCTAAACTTGTTTACCTTATTCTTAAATTAATTTTTTCCTTGGATGAACTGAAAGGTATATATCCATTTGAACACTACAGGTCACGCGCAGAAGTGGGGAAAAAGGAAAGGAACTTTCAACAATCAGAGTCCTTGCAAGGGAAGCAATGAAAGCAAAACATGTTGCATTATCAAATCATTTTCATTTTTTTAAGTACATCTCGGGATATCATACTTCTAATGTTATAAATGCACTTTTGTCAATTCAAAGGCAAGTAGCACCTGAAAATGTGCGTGTTCTTCCCATTAAAACCTTGTTGTTGGGAAGTAGTCGAAGACTCATTTTGTACTTTCCTCTTGCTTAAGTATACTAGTTCCACATTTTGTTCTTTCTCTAATCAACCAAACAAATAGACAAGTAGTATTTCCTAAAAAATGATATTCTACCATGCTCATTCACTTTCGATTGTTCTTCACATTTTCTTCCTGGATGTATCATTTCGCGACAACGAAACTATTACCATTGGAATTACTGTAAATAATGTTTCATCAACGCTTTTTGTCTTATTTAAAGTAGTATTTACATAGCGAGTATTTTAAATCCTGTAGAGGAAGTGAAAAAGAAAAAGATAATTTTGGTTCTCCGAGTCAAAAAAAGTAAAAAAACACTGACGTCTACTACTGTTACTATGAAACTAATGAAAAAAAGAAAAAGAAAAAGTAAGTCTTAGATCGGATAGTATAAATAAGCACGAAGACAAGTAAACATGAACAATCAGGCAATGTGAACGCCAGCCGTCTTGGCTAAAATGGCAATATCTTGTCCTAACATTACCACTTTCTCTCTTCTTTGACTAAATCGAACCACCCCAAATTCCACCCTATCTCTCTGGTACGCCGGCCACCATGTCAACGGCTTCATATTCCCATCGTCGCAACCTTCCCCTGTTTCTTCTCTGTTTTCTCTGCCTCTTGTCTGGGACTCGGTCCGACGAGCTTCAAATACTATTGCATCTCAAAACCGCAGTTCAAAATCCAGACACCAAAGTGTTTGATTCTTGGCGTTCTAATAATCCAGTTTGCAACTTCACCGGAATCACTTGTAATTCTCGCAATTCAGTCAAGGAAATTGAGCTATCTCATGAGAACTTGACCGGAGTCCTTCCGCTCGATTCAATATGCCAGCTTCAATTCCTGGAGAAACTTTCTCTGGGTTTCAATTCTTTGTACGGGAAGATCACTGATGATTTGAATAAGTGCACCAACTTACAGTATCTGGATCTGGGAAACAACCTGTTCACTGGAACTTTTCCTGACATATCATCTCTCAGTCAATTACAACACCTGTACCTAAACCTAAGTGGCCTCTCTGATAAATTTCCATGGAAGTCACTGGAAAACATGACGAGTCTTATAACGTTGAGTTTAGGAGACAATCCGTTCCCACGAACTCCATTTCCTAATGAGATCCTGAAGCTAACCAAACTTAAATGGCTGTACTTGACGAATTGCAGTATCGAAGGAACAATCCCACCTGGCATCGGAGACCTCACCGACCTCGTAAATTTGGAGCTTTCTGATAATTATATCTCTGGAGAGATTCCTTCAGAGATAGGAAAACTAAAAAATCTTTGGCAGCTTGAGGTGTACAACAACAACCTGAAGGGAAAGTTGCCAATCGGGTTTCGAAACCTAACAAAGCTGGAAAAATTCGATGCTTCTACTAACCATCTTGAAGGAGACTTGTCTGAATTACGGTTCTTGACTAATCTAGTGACTCTGCAACTATTTCAAAACGAGCTTGCTGGGGAAATACCAGCAGAATTCGGCGAGTTCAAGAAACTTGTAAACCTCTCTCTGTATACCAATAAGCTAAGCGGGTCTCTCCCTCCACAACTTGGCTCTTGGGCCGAGTTCGATTTCATAGATGTGTCAGAGAATTACTTAACAGGTCCTATCCCACCAGATATGTGCAAACAAGGGACTATGAGGGGACTTCTCATGCTTCAAAACAATCTCACCGGTGATATTCCCGCTAGTTACGAGAATTGTGCCACCTTGCAGAGGTTCAGGGTTAGCAACAACTCACTTACTGGGAATTTTCCCTCTGGAATCTGCGGATTGCCTGAGTTGGCGATAATTGATACCGAGTTCAACCTTATTGAAGGTACAATAACGCCAGACATTGGGAAGGCAAAAGCTCTTACGGATCTGTGGCTTGGAAACAATCGCTTGTCCGGTGAAATACCAAAGGAGATTTCTCAAGCTACGTTGCTGCACAAGGTGAAGTTAAATGACAATCAGTTCTCAGGCAGAATTCCTGAGGCTATTGGTGAGCTGAAGCATTTAGGTAGCCTTTATTTGCAGAATAATATGTTCTCTGGTTCAATACCAAAGTCGTTGGGCTCTTGTGATGCTCTGAGCGACATGAACTTCGCTCATAATTCATTTTCTGGGAATATCCCATCATCTTTAGGATCATTACGTACTCTAAATTCCATGAACCTGTCGGAGAATCAGCTTACAGGTCCAATCCCGGATAGTTTGTCATCTTTGAGACTAAGCCTGCTTGATCTTTCCCGCAACAGATTGATTGGTCGGATACCGGAATCTCTCTCAATTGAAGCTTACAATGGTAGTTTTGCTGAAAATCCTGGTCTCTGCAGCGAAACAATCAGCTTCTTTAACCGATGCTCGCCTGAATCTGGGATGTCAAGAAATATCCGAACGCTGATTCTTTGCTTTGCTATAGGTTCAATGGTCCTGCTTGTCTCACTTGCATGCTTTCTGTACTCAAAGAGGAGAGAAAAGGGTCATGAATGTTCGGTAAAGGAAGATTCATGGGATGTAAAGTCCTTCCATGTGTTGACTTTTAGCGAGGAAGAAATTCTTGATTCGATCAAACAAGACAATCTAATTGGAAAAGGAGGGTCAGGAAACGTGTACAAAGTATCACTTGCAAATGGTAAAGAACTTGCTGTGAAACATATTTGGAATACGGATTGTGGCGGCAGGAAAAAGACCTGGAGCAGCACCCCAATGATCAGCAAAAGTGGAGGGAAGTCCAAAGAATTTGATGCAGAGGTGGAGACCTTGAGCTCAATAAGGCATGTTAACGTGGTCAAGCTGTTTTGTAGCATTACCAGCGAGGACTCAAACCTGTTGGTATACGAGTACATGCCTAATGGAAGCTTATGGGATAGGCTCCATACTTCAAGAAAAATGGAGCTGGACTGGGAGACCAGGTATGAGATTGCTTTAGGAGCGGCTAAAGGGTTGGAGTATTTGCACCATGGATGTGAAAAGCCAGTAATTCACAGGGATGTGAAGTCGAGCAACATTTTATTGGACGAGTTTTTGAAGCCCAGAATTGCTGATTTTGGACTTGCCAAGATTCTTCAAGTCAATAGTGGCAAGGATTCCACTCAAGTAATTGCTGGAACACATGGTTATATAGCTCCTGGTAAGTTTATTTTACCTGTTATTATTTTCTTCTAGTGTTCCTAGCGTAGAATCTTTGGTTGTTTTAAGGATTGCTAAATTAATAATATGATTTTGCAGAATATGGATACACATGCAAAGTGAATGAGAAGAGTGATGTCTACAGCTTTGGAGTGGTACTAATGGAGTTGGTGAGTGGAAAGAGGCCGATAGAGCCAGAGTATGGAGACAACAAAGACATAGTTGATTGGGTATCCAGCAAATTGAAGAATAAAGAGGAAGTCTTTAGCATATTAGACTCAAGATTTCCCGATGTTTTCAAGGAAGATGCTATCAGTGTATTGAGAATTGCAATTCTCTGCACTGCAAGACTTCCCACGTTGAGACCTACCATGAGAAGCGTGGTCCAAATGCTGGAAGATGCTCAACCTAGTAAGCTGGTCAGTATTGTTATCAGTAAAGCTGAGAATAATCACAAAAGCAAGAGGATGAAGACAGAAAAGTTCAATCCAGATCCTAATGACTCGTCATTTGGTTAAGGCACTTGTAAACTATTAACTAGTCTCTGTAAGTTTTCCCATTTAGAAGCTCTTGAATAAGCATGGAGGCATGACTGAGTACAGTAAGTAGTTGGGACAGAAGGGAATGCAAAAAATCCAGTAATCTTATGGCCTTTTTGTTCCAAAACACAACCAGATAGAAGTCATGTAAGCATCAATTGAGATGATCCATCTTCAATAATAAGATGATAATATCGAAAGTCCGATTGCTTGTTTGTTTATCTTTGAAGTTCAAAGGAAAATATTGGCTCACTCCTGATCAGATTATAAAATAAGACGAATTGTTGTTGCTACTACCGCGTTACTGACAAGTTCACCTAATTTCACCATTTGTCATCAACCGGAGAGAACTAATAAAGGACCAGAAACGTTGACCTCTTACAGGGTGGTCAAGTTGGTAGAGGGAACTCTTTAAAAGCCTTTTGGAAGACCATTCTTTAAGAATTCGTACATAAGTTCCACACATACATTTTGGCGACATATTATAGAGGTGATAATGATAATATATGTTGTAATCAATGTAAATATACTTAACCACTAATTAGGTTTTTTAATTTAATTTTAAGTTTTCTTTCTTATTTAAGTTTTTTTTTAACTAGTCTAATACTTTTGTGTATAAATAGAACTATCCTTTCTATTATAATACATACAATATATTGTATGAAATAATTAATTCTATATCACTTTTTATTTTGCTAGTTTTCTTGCAATCTAGATCTATTCCTAAGGTTTTTTGGCCCTCCTAGATTTATTTTTGAGGCATGTTTTCTCAAATTTCACCTCTATCTCTTAGTTTCGGGTTTGAGTACCTTATTTTCTACACTATATTTTTTAGTTCCATAACTGCTTTAAGTAATTATCACTCTTATCACCCATCCTATTACTATTACTTTTAATGGCTAAAATTATGATTTATGGGCTCAAGAGATGTATAGTTTTTTTGAAAAGAAGACTTCTTTGGTGAATTGTTTATGGTCAATTTACCAAACTCATCCAATATGATGATAAGTTCACTAAGAGGATCGATCAAGAGGATATAAAAAATCATCAGATCTTAACTTGGTTTTGCAATACATTTCAACAGTGTTAAGCTAAAATTTTTGTCATTTTGACTATGATAAAGATGTTTGGGATTTCTTACAAACATTTTATATAATTTTGAATGATATCCATCAATAACAACTTTATCACCACATTTATTATATACATCAACAACGTAATCAGACCATTTATAGTTGTGATATAGTTTGGCCTGATATAACCTCTACAAAAATTTATGTTGGCTTTCATATGGTAATGTGTATGTTATTTACTTATAACTATTTGTATTAAGTTGGAGTTAATTAGTGTTGCTTTTCTTCGTTGCATTCTACTACCTAAAGTTGACATAACTATTCGAGAAGTACACTTTGAGAAAATTTGATTTAGTACTCTCAATGCCAAGTAATCTATCCGTTTTATATATGTGTTACTTGTTGCTCATTTTACTACTTTCGTCTCTAGTTCTTTTAAGGGATTTTGCAGTTATTGTAAAAAGTAAAGGCACTATATTTTTGTTTTTCCCAAACTTGAAGTTAAAAACAAGAATTATGGTTAAGATAATATAACAAAATCTCATAATAATTCTTGATCTTTGAGTAATTTTACTATTGCTACTTCCACTAAGGGTTTTACTTCTAAAAATACTTCTCTTTTTTTTTCTTGAAAGAAATTTAGGCTATTCTTCAACAGATACAACTTAATTATTGTACTATTGCTCCTATCTTATATGTCACTATTAGTTTAGTTCTTTGTAGTTTGATTATTGTTATTATTTTTACTCGATTATATTAGCAATTTTTTTTAATTTATTTTTTTGTTTTGTCTATTTATTTATTAACTTTATCTTCTCTTTTTTCAATTTTTTCATTATTATTATTATTATTATTATTATTGTTGTTGTTGTTGTTGTTGTTGTTATTGTTGTTGTTGTTGTTGTTGGTGTTGTTGTTATTATTTATCCTCTATTTTTATACTTTTATTGATTTTCGTATTACCTTTTTTGTCTTGTATTGTTATTCTATTTTCTTAATTTTCTCTCTACGTCATTATTATATTGTCTTATTTGCATGTGGGTCCACCGGAAATAGCCTCTCTACTATGTAGGGGTAAAGCTGCGTACTATCGGACCTCCCCAGACCTTGCTTCATTGCGAGATTTCGGACTGAGTGATGACGATGATTCTATCTATTATAATCATGTAACCTGTGAGTTATTTAGTTCTTTTTTCACTCCTCATATACCAATTGTTCATACTGCTGATAATTTTATTTTACCTATTCAACATGTAGACAATATTTCTAAATGCCATTTATCCTTATTTGATGTCTTCTATATGCAAAAAAAATCTCTTAATCTTATCTCTATTGGTGTATTATATGAACTTGGTACTAATGTAACCTTTTTAAGCTATGGTTGTACTATGCATGATTAACAAAAAGGTAATGGTCTTAGCACATGGCAAAAAGTTAGCCTTTTGCTTGAGCTAGTTTCCATCCATAGTTACTGTTGCTATTAGTTCTTCTAATATTTGTCACTTGCATCTTGGTTATGTTTCCTCTTCTAAATTATAATCTTTGATTTCTAGTGGATGTCTTGGATATGATAAATATGATTAATTTGATTATATTTCATGTCAATCTTCAAAACATCATGCTTTTCCAATTAATATTAGTTGTTTCTTCTGTACCATTTGATCTCATTCATTATGATATTTGGGGTCCTGATCCTGATGTTAACATGGGTGGTTCTTGAATTTTTTTAATCTTTATTAGTGATTATTTTCACTATAAAAAGACTTATCTGATAAAAATGTCATTGTGAGTTACCTTCAGTTTTTAGGATTTAGGGTCAATTTCTATTCAATTTGCTAATATGATTAAAACTCAATTTTCTTACAATAAAAAAATAATGTTATGGAATACCAAGACATTACACTTTGTTAATCTTTTACTAGTTATGAAACTGTTGTCCAAAGTTTCTATCTTGGTATCTTTTAACAAAATGGTTGTGTAGAGCATAAACATATGCATAGTCTGGAAATTGTTTGATCTCTCATTATATCATCTTCTTATCTTAAATTTCTCTTACAAATTTTTTTATAATTAATCATATCCCTTCTGCTGATATTAATAATACTTCTCTTTATAAATGTCTCTATGTTTATTTTCCTAATTATCACAAATTTTAAGTTTTTGGCTCTATATGTTTTATCTATATTCAATCATATAAATTCACCAAATTAGAATATCAAGTTTGATTATATTGTTTCTTGGGATAGGAAATTGAACATAAGGTTTATTGGTGTTGAGATCCTCTTTCTCAGCATCTTCGTACTATTTGTAACGTCATTTTTTAGGAACATAAGATGTTGTCTTCTTTATCTATCTTTAAAGTCACTCCATCTCTTACCTTCTTTGTTAATCCTGCTATTACCTTATTTCTTGATGATTCTTTTGCAGGTATAGATTGCTCAACAAGTTTTGATCCATTTCTACTCACACTTGATGACCTGCCTTTTGTGGATCCTTAGCTTGATTGTTATACTATTTAGTCTTTTTTTTTAATCCTCCACTTCTTTGTCATTCTTGTATAAGTCAACATAACATTAATCTTTATAATTACCATGCATGATTATTCTACAATTATATATTAATGAAATAATCATTATTAGTGATGATACATATGTTATTCTTGGGTCTTGAGGTTTTATTCTATAGGGTATCATTTATCTCAAGCCAAGTGTGCTACCAATCTTATCTCTTGTGCAAGTATTATTAATTATAAAATTATTAGTACTCCTATTAACGATAATGCTAATTTTTATGTTTTTGATGGCTTTCCTCTTCCTAATGTTACTTTTTATTATTAGCTTGTTGGTAGTCTTATTTATCTTTCTATTATTCGTCCCAATATTACTTATTATATTCATATTATTAACTAGTTCATGATAGTGCCTCACACCACTTACCATGTGGCTTTTTGTTGTATTCTTCATTACATCAAAGGTGTCCTATTTCATGGTCTTCACTACTCCAGCTCATTTTCTCTTTGATCACAAGGTTATTCAAATATTGACTGGGCTATGACCTCACAAATAGTTGATTTACTACTTATTGTTGCTTCTTACTTGGTGATTCACTTATCTCTTGGTGTAGTAAGAAGCAAACAATTATCTCTTAATCCAATATTAAAGTTGAATGTCGATTGCTTACTTATACTACTTCTAACCTTCTATGGCTTTGCTAATTACTTCAAAGTATGGACATTTTGTTTTCTTTTGCTATGATAGCATGCATAAAGCACACACATTTCATATTAATTCCCTATATATTAATTGAAAAATGCTTATAATTATGGATTATAATTTTATGCTTTGCATTTTGTGGAGGAGATTGGAGATTTGGATTAAGATAAGCTTAAAGATGGCAATTTAGCAAAGAAGGAGTAATATTATAAATTTAGAAAATGATTGAAGGACTATAGAAGAAAAGTTCTAAAAGAGAACATAAAGCGTTCCTACGCCTTAATCAATATGACTACTCCAGAATTTAACATGATTAAATGGATGAGACCCACCATCTAAAGTCAGTGGATCCTAGTTATTTCTATCCCTGTTTTGGTCTATTTAAAAGTTTTGAATAGGAAGTGTTGGCCCCTAATTTTTTTTCTTGATGAATAAGCATGATTTAAATAATTTTGAGGTTTTGATAGATTAATCATTTTGTAATTATTTAATTATGTCAAAGTTAGTAGGATTTATTGAATAAGTAAGTGGAATTAAAGTGCTAAGGTTATAAGAATATTCAAGGGTATTTTTGGCAAGACACTTAAGGTTAAAAGAACATAACCCTATAAAAAAGGATAAAAATGGACTTTTGGACTCATTAAGGGTAGAAATGGAAGAAAGAAATGTAGTCTTGCATTTAAGAGAAGGAAAAACGTGAATTAAGAGAGAAGAAGAGAAAATAAGAAAGAAAGAGAAGAGAATTTCAGTGGTTGAGAGAAAAGAAGAGAGTTGATCTAGGGTTTCATCATTTTTTAGTCTTGAGAGAGATTTTGAGGTTGTTCAAGAAGGAAAAAAGGTAGAGGAAGAGAAAGCTTCCATTTGAGCCAAAGATCTCTTCATTTGGTGAAGAATCAAGGTAAGATCTGTAGCGCCCCCTCACCGTGGAGTACACACCGGGACGCCCGTGGATCGTTCCGACGCATATCCCACAGCTCGGAAGTGCTACGATCACAAACGATCACTAAACACTCGCATGACATCAATATAAATAAACCGCATATGCAAATCACTATAATTTAAAATCACAATATTCTTTCATTGCATACTATCAATCCAAAATATAGACACATCTATCAGTCCCCTACAGTCACAATACAGTATCTCAAAAAGGGAAACTGATACAAACGTCTATACTAAGATCATCCCAAAATAAATCAACTCAAAAATCACCCCAGCTGAC
>JANIHY010000006.1:10607269-10620816 GCA_027479065.1 Erythroxylum brevipes | reverse complement strand
GTATTAGCACTTGTTAGGTGGTCTTCAAGGGAATAATAGCTTGAATTGGAAAATATACTATTTGGTGATTAGGTACAATTTAAGTACATCAAATTTTTGTTGTTGCTGAGAACCTTAGTAATATTGAAACCAATAGGCCTTAGTTGCTTTAAATTATATTTTTTGTACTAATTAAATTTGTTATTTATTTTAATTTATGGTAATTCTCATCTATTTTTGTTATTGTTACTTTTGTGCATACGACATTTTAAAAACTGTGAATTTTTATATATTTCAAATTGAAAATTTTTGTCACATAATATTATCAATTACAATTGTAGACAAATGCATATATTATCTTGTAGCAATATAATATTGATTAGAGTGGATGAATATCTAGTAAACTCTAATTTTATTACGCAGTCAATTAAGAAAAATGATAAGTGTTGTTGATTGAAATTAAATTTAAAACTATACTAAAGTAGAGTAAAAAGCTGTTAAACATAAAACAAGACAATTAGTTAAGAAAGAAATCAAAAAAGGAATAACATTTAGATAAAATTTCCCCTAATATTATATTTGCATTCATGATTTTACAAATTTAGTCATTTGGACCTCTCAACTAGTTAGAGCTAAGGCTGCGTATTACTGAACCTCCCTAGATCTTGTGCCTAAACTAGATTTCTATTAGTTGTTGTTGTTGATTTTACAAATATAGAAGGTTTTATAATTTAGATTAGTGAAATTTTCTAGTTTATGAATTGGTCTTTATCGAGTTACAACTACCTATTTTAAGTTGATTAATTGATGTCTTTATCTACCTAAAAACCTAAAAATATATTAAGATTTGTAATTTTCATAAAAAGTTTGGCCTTAACACTAGAAAGTTTATATAACCCTATTTACAACACTCTATACAACTTTTGAAATCAATATTATAATCTACTTATATGTAAGTTCTCTCAAATCATTCATATGTAAATTCTAATATGATTTATTCACTAACTTTAATTAAATCATCTTTAAGAACAATAAAAGATGTTTCTTAAAAATAAATCTACTATAAATAATGAAAATCATTTCATAACCAAGATAATATTAAAGTTCTCCTTATGTAGATGTTAAAAACTTCACTACTCATCATCTTTACACCAGTAAACAAAAACAATAGGAAAAAAAAATCAAAAGAGAGAGAGTTTTAGATGTTATCTTGATATTCCAATGTGCTCTATTTTATTAGGATGAATTTAATCTCCTTTGAAGCACCCCACTCCCACATGACCCGAACCCGACATCGATGGTAATATCCAAGTCCGTGCCCCGCGAGGGTGGCATACTAAAACACACAATCATTCAGAAAATCGGTATAAAATTTCTTTTTTTGAATTACAAACACAATATGCAGAAATCGATATTAAATCGGGCCCACTTTTTATTCATAAACATTTTTAATCAACACAATATAATCAATAGAGTCTTCTATAGCCAATTGGGCCCCTTTCACAAAACATAACACTTTAGTCATAAGGTCTTTACATTCTACCATAAAAGCCTTTGTATACCCATTGAACAAAATTTCAGAATACAATATTTATTTTTTATTTGAATTGGCATAATATAATTTATACAATAAGAAAAACACTAATACAGAAGCCAACTGATCCTGACCTTTTCTTTCACTCACATGAAACAGGTATACTTCCGTTGGCCTAACGAGGTATTCTTCTGATCCTGAAAATAATTGCAAATTTTGGGTGAGTTTTGCGAACTCAATGAGTAACCATCATCAATGACTCACCCAGTCACATAACACTCCAAAACTCATTCACATCAGTTCACATTTCACATTCAATGGATATCGATCTTATAATGTTATATACATGAGACTCACATTCGTTCTTATTGTTATGATCGAGTGCCTATCACATATTTATACAAACACTGGTCCATAGGGCTCAGTCAGAACATAACACTAGCCTATGGAGCTCAATCAGAACAGAATCACTGGCTCACAGGGCTCAGTCAAAACAAAATCACGGAGCATAGCTCTACGTAATCATAGAGCAAGGCTCTACGTGGAAGCGCTTCATATTGGCAACTCAGGTTACAACGCCTTTATCTGAACACACATTTTATGAAATGCATCAATCACATTTGCGCATATCATCGAACCATAGTATGACATTCAACATTAAGTTAAGAATCACAATTTGCATACTTATTTCATCTTATTCACATACAATGAGCACTTCAATATTTCTTTCATATAACATATTCATTGGATCTCCTGTCTGGAAACCAACACAGTCAAACACGTTCACATAATCATTCAGAAATCAATCAATATCAAAAGTCGAACAAAGAAAATAGTGGAATGAGACCATCTAGGTATACTCACAGTGCACTTCGAAATAGCATTTGCTTCCAAATTCTGGATACGTCTATATACGAACGTTTATCCTGCACATCTCATTTATGCAATACACAATTCAAACACGTTACAAAACTCATTTATGCGCAATTAGTTATATGGACTATGTACAATGCATGCTCAATGACAATCTCGGGTACTTTAACAAATATTTTATGCTCATTCTCATTTCATAACTTAATCATTCATCAATTCTTTGAACCATAACCTCAATCCTTTGGTACTTTGACATCAATAACTCATCTACAAATTTTCCTATATATATATACCTGTATGCAACTAGTGAAGAGGAAAAACAAGGTATTTATATGCATATATCTATAATCACTATTAACTTTCTGTTTTAAAACTCAACATTGCCTCTTCATTCCAAATTCATTTAAGCTCAACTTATCTCAACCAACTCATAATCTATAATCAATTTCTTTCAATAATCATCAAAGACAGAAAATCACATTCACACATAATATCTTCACATTTTTTGCGTTTTCAACTTCAAAATCTAGTTTAACTCTATCCCATAACAGTTCAGTCGTCAGATTCAAAGAAAATCATCATGTGCGGCACACTAAATCTCTTCACTCATTTTTCAAAAAATAAGAATATCACTGTTCTTAACCATTTAGTAGTGAACTAACGATGCATGCTTCATTTCATACAAAATACATGATCATCACAAGCTTACTTGTTTGAAGCTCCAATATTTGAAAAATTACGTAACCCTAATCTCTCATGCAACCACATACATCAATCTGAAAGTTGACAAGGGGTTTAATTTTTCTTGGGATAAACGAAAGAAATATCAAAGTGGAAGTGATGGCAAACAGAGAAAAGCAAGATTTAACTTTGGTGAATATTTAAAGAAAGACTCTGTGTTGGAGAAAAACTAGAGAAAGAAGCTTCGGGAGAAGGAAAATGAAGGCCAGTCCAGTAACTTCTCTTTCAAGGTTATTAAAACTCAACTTTAAAACTAGGACACTTGTCCAATTCTTAGCCACTTATCCACTTTTAGACTTTTCTACTGACACCAAAATCACTTAATTTGGTTCAGTACTTCGGAAGATGTGCCTCAAACATTTTCAGGTTGTCATATTGCAAAACAGTGTACTATGCACAACTTCCACTTAGAACTTAAATATCTTATAGACTAAATCACAATTTTACTTCTTGAGACAATTTGTAGGCCTATATCTCTAGTTCTCTCCAAAGCAACAATTGTCTCATTTGGAATCCTACGAGCCTAGATATACTCAAAATATTGAAGTATTGTTCAGTGGAATAACCTTAGTTTATAAAACTTTAAGAGCGCACTCACTGTATCCGTCCCATGTTTCTCACTCAATCTTTCTCAATTCATTTTAGATGGCTAAGTTTTTTAGGTATAGATGTAGGGAGATGTGTTACGAGTCCCATGATTTAAGAATAAATTCATTTGGGTGTCTAGAGAAGAAGTTATGGCCGGCGGAAAAAGACAGAAGAAGTAAAACTCAAAAGAAACAAAACTTAGAAGAAGTAAAAACACAGAAGAAGACACGCCAACAAAGCATAGAAAAAGACATGTCAGCAAAACATAAGAGAATCAAAACCCAGAAGGAGCAAAACACAGAAGAAGACACGTCAGCAAAACACAGAAGAAGACACGTCAGCAAAACATAGAAGAAGACGCATCGGCAAAACACAGAAGAAGTGAAACTCAGAAGGAACAAAACACAGAAGATAAAAAGGCAAACGATACAAAACACAGAAGATACAAAAGGCAGAAGATACAAAAGGCAGAAGATAAAAAAGGCAGACGATACAAAAAGCTGAAGATACAAAAGGCAGACGATACAAAAAGCAGGCGATACAAAAAGTAGAAGATACAAAAGGCAGACGATACAAAAGGCAGAAGATACAAAAGACAGACGATACAAAACATAGAAGATACAAAAGGCAGATGATACAAAAGGTAAAAGATGCAAAAGGTAGACGACACAAAAGGCTGAAGATATAAAAGGCAGACAATACAAAAGGCAGAAGATACAAAAGGCAGACAATACAAAAGGCAAACTAGCTGGAGCTAAATATGGAAACCATATATTTGAATTATCCTAACACATGCAACATGATTGCTCATTTACTGTGCATATATCTATGTCTTCAAACTTGAATTTTTAAGAAGAATACGAGCTGACACAAGGTTGTGTGTCAAGTTATGTTTTAGAGAAGATTATAATTTTTCCTTACTTTTTCTTATAAATTTGTTTAGTTTTTTGACAATTAAACTCATCTTCGAAGCAACATGTTTTCAATTACCTAAAATAGAACATAAATATAATTAAACTAAGGTAATTTAAATATGACAATGTAGCAAAATGCTAGGAAATATATGCATGTTATGCGTACATCAAATGCCCAACACTTAGAATTTTGCTTACCCTTAAGTAAAGCAATTACAAAGACATAAACCTAAGCAAGCTTTAATTTTAGGAAGGTTAACAATTCAATCTACATAACCAACTATCACCATTATTCTCTTAATTGTCTCATTCAATAACCACCTAGATCTTCTGATAATTATATTAACTTATAGTTCAATCTCAACCTAAACTATCAAACTTTCGAATTTAATTCATCCTAGAAAAATTTACCTAATAAATGAACACAAAACAGTAAAAATGGTAAGCCAATAAGTATTTAACAAGTCATATTGAAAATAAAATAATGTAACCTATTCATATAGATGTAGCATGGTCAACTAGGTTGGAATGTCATCATGACCTTTGAACGCGAAGGTAAATATCTTGTTACAAATACCTTTGGTTACTCAATCAAGTCACAATTTCAATTAACTACTAACACCACTCATAATTTTGACCCAATACTTAAATTAAAATCAATGAAACATAATTTATTTATGCTCAACTTTATTCACTTATTTAATTTAATTGTTTTAAATTTGTAGTTAATATGGACTAATTAGCCACTCAAGAAAATAAACTCTAAACTTAAAAGAAGTTAAAATCATATACTTGGCAAATTATTCAATTTAAACATCATTTCGTAATCAAATTTCAACTAAACTACTTATTAATGATTGTTTTTATTAATCTAATACAATCAAATTACAAGGTAATCTCACGTCCAGTTGATCAACTTGCTTACATCAATGTTCAACACTAATTTCCTATAATTGTAAATCTCTAAACTAAATATAAATGGGATCAATTCTTATAATAAGCTACGACTCAAAATAATCCATTCACCATACTAAAGTTGTACATTGTCCTTAATTAGAAAACATAAATCATATATAATAAATGAAAGTACGTAAAGGTGGAGAAGGATGAAAGAAAGTTAAGATCAATAATACTTCTTTAACCTTAGTTGTACATTTTAATATTGAATTAAAATTTAATATTCATTAAGATTTAAATACTTGCATAAAAATAACCAACTAAACACAAGGAAAATGAAAACTGAAAAGAAACAAATAACTAAAATGGAAACAACGAAACAAATAAAAGAAACAAAACTAAACGAAAAGATTGGGTTGCCTCCTAATAAATGCTCCTTTAAAAGTCTTTTAGTTGGACTTCCTTCTTTCTTAGCCAGTGATCTTAAAGGGTGCATGTCTCCCTTACTTAATCAAGGTTGGTTCCTAAATATCATTTTAGACTTTAATCGTTCACCTTTAATGTTCTTCATCCCAAATGTGAGACCTTAACCACTCTATAAGCGAATAGTTCAATTATTATGGATTAAAAATGTAACAATCGGTTTCTAAAACTTACTGAAGGTTAGAATGTTAGACTTTTGAGTCATATCATTTTAGAATTTATGAGGTACATTTCATTTACATGCATAACATGAGCATATACACATATGAATGTTGATTTAGAAAACATTGCAAAGATAATATATGCACTCAATTGACATATTTCAAGGTATGAAAGGTTTAAAATGATTATGATATGATTGTATATTGTTTATGTCTTGAATTTTGGTTTGATGGATTATATTTAGTAAGTTGGAGTTAATTATTATAATTGGAAGATTGATGAATTAAAATGTACATTTAGTCTAAGAAAAATGTCAAGTGGTAAGACAAGTTGACATATAGAAAATTAGGATGACTAAGCCTATAAATGAGTGACATTTGGTATAGAAAATTAAGTGACTAATGGGAAAAATGGCCTAGGATTTTAATAACATTTGGCAGCCACATACAAGGACATGTAGCTTATCTCCTTGAATGACATGTTTCCTTTTAAAATAAGAACACCTTGTACTAAAAGGCTTAAACAAATGCAGAGTCACTCATCTTTCCTAAAGTTTATGCTGCATGCTTTCTTCTCCTTTCCTCTCACATATCTGTGTTTTGCTTATGTTTGTGTTCAATTACCACACCAAAATCTATGCTTTTATCCTTCATAAAGATAGTTATAGAACTAAATCATTGTTGTACTTGCTGTTATCTTTTGATCTTTGCTGAAAACCATTCTACTTCCACCTTGTTCTTGGAATTGTGCTTGCATGTATGGAAGGCTAGGTTAGTTTGATAATTGAGGAGGCAATTGAACTAATCAAGTAAGTGAAAGACTAATCTCTTGTGATATATGTTAATAGAACTTAATGATGACTGAATTGGTGATGGATTGATTGTGACATTGGAATGAAATGAGTGCTGAAAAATGATGCATGACTGATAGTTTATGTTTTGTTTTTGTATGCATGAAAAACAATAGTTTATTAGCTGCCAAATCAATGATTTTGAGTTAGAATTAGAGATGAATTTGATGACCAAATGAAGTATAATTAAATTATACTTAAGTTATAATTAATGGACTATTATTAAGGTGTTTTGAATTTGGTATGAAGGTGTTTGAATTTGAAAAATTGAGGGAAATTAGATAGTTAACTTCGGGGCACTCATCCCATGATCGTGGGAAGGTCCCCTACGATCGTGGCCAAAGCTTTGAAATGATACTTTTGGTTTTGTGAATTTGTTGAACCAAATGAGGATAAGTCACTCTACATTGGTGTGTTTGGACTTGATTAAGGCTTGAAATGAAACTAGATTGTTGCTTGATTAATTGGTTAAGGGTTCGATAAGTTTAGGTTGTTAATTGACGTCATTACTTAATGAATGGATTGTCTTGATTTCAATGTATTTAAATCTACAAATTTTGAGTTGTTAAAGGAATAAAGGTATTCTTATGAATGCAAATATGATCCAAAAGATATGAATAAGGTGTATTAGGTATGAATGAATGAGAATTGGGAAATTGCGTACATGTATATTGCTAGAAAAGGTTGATGAATGCATGATTGATGAATTTAAGAGTAATCAAACTTACTAGAGGTATAAACCTCAATGTAAAATGTTAATATACAATTTATAATAATTGAATGGTCAAGACTTGTGAATAAGAATACATACTCGGAAAGGTTAATTGAGCATATATTGAACATGACATAAATACATATGCATAATTGTATATTCATATGATTGAACAAATCAGTGATTGTGAACTATGTATGTGTTGCTTGACAATAAACGCACAAGTTGATCGGAAACATCTAGACATTGTCAGATCATCAAGGTAATAGTTTTTCTGGAATGTACTGTAAGTTAATCTAGATGTGTAAACTCAAAAATATGTGCTTCTGTTAAATTTTGTGTGTAATGTGGAATGTATGAACAATTGAACGATCAATGCCAGACTTAGATCCGAAGAATTTGATATATGACATGAGCACATTGAATGAAAAGTACTGAAAGTATAATATGTGAATTGATGCATCTCATTATATTAAAATGCACGATCAGATAAAGGAGTTGTGACCTGAGTAGCTAATGTGTATAAAAGAGCTTTAAACTCAGGATTGTGAATAGAGAGCCATAGGCTTAGATAACAGTGAGCCCGGTATCCACAATGGATACAGGATAGTATATGAAATAAGCCTGGTACCTATGACAGTTATGAGACAGTAAATTAGGTGGATAGGTGCTCGGTCACAACAAAGCAAAATAAGAAAGAAATCACATGTGCATTTGCATATACAATTATAAATGTATCATATGAATGATTTTGATGATTTATTGAATTGTTCTAAAATAGTGATACACAATGTTGATATACAACACTTGTTGAAATATGACAAAATGTGATGTGGTATTCGATACTGGATTTTATAATACACTTGCTAAATTGAGTTATGTAATTTATTTTGGTGTTCTGGCTTGAGTGACCACATTGATGATGGTTCACTCACTACTCACTAAGTTCGCAAACTCATTAAAATTGCAATTGTTGATTTTTAGGTTGAAAGAAGTTCTAGCTACTGAGGTTATATAGTAGAAGTCTAGTACTTACATTTTGGGGACAAGAATGACTCAAAGGTCTTATCAGCTGATATCTGAGGAGTCCAGTTTAGAATGTTTTCAGTTAGCATCCCATTTCATGTTGAACATTTTGTATGGAGTATTGAACTCTCAAATGTTATGCGATGTATGTACCTGGATTATAAATTGTAATGATACAATGTAAGTTTGATGTTTGTGAATGAAATAGGAAGAATTGATCATTTGAAATGCTTGTGATATATGTGATGCCTTTTAGTTAATGTGACTATTTTAACTACCATTTCCATAAAGTATATTCTCAACTATCCGTGGATATGTTTGGCATATGCGCTATAAGAATGGTATGTTACAAAATAATCTTGATTTTAATTTCCATGGGAATAATCTTATGAAAGAGTTATAGAGTAACACTTGGTTGCTTTTAAATTTCTTTTAACAAGAAAGGTCAGTCATGCCATTGCCTAGTATGCTCCTTATAGATTTGTGCACTCTAATATGCAAACAATCACAACTTTTCAAGATTATTTAATCAAAGCACTCTTTGTTCACATGCATCTTTTAAATTAAAATTTAAGAATTTAGTTGCTTAATAAGCTTTATGCTTTAGGTCAATAGGTAAACAATATGTCTTCTAAAAAAATTACCTATATGGAGTCATTTAATAAGTATTTTATAAACTATTTTATAATTTAGAAAATTATATTAATAGACAATACCTGTAAATATCTTTCAAATTTTTATCTCTTATAGGCAACAAATTTCTCAGATACTTTCTCAAACATATGCCACAAACATAGACTATGTCTTATAGTAAGGAATATTAGTTTAATGGCATTGCCTATACCCTTGCACTCATTTGTAATTATAATGTCACGTGACTTGTCACGCATACTCCTTAACCATGTATAAAAATCCAACATAAATTATCAATTATCTTATTTCCTAATAGTGCACAACTAAGTAATATAAACTACTTGTGATGGTTTACACTAATAAATGGAGCAAATACATTTGGTATTTGTTTATAAGATAAGTAGTACCAAATGTGATCACATTACCAAATTCAACATAAGTTGTTGACTCCTCAAATTTGTCTAAATAATATTCCTCAAACTTCCCAACTCCTCACAATCAATTTTGTAAACGATCTACTATCCTTTCCTTCGTTCTAATAAACAATTATACAAGGCTTTCATGTCTCCTTCTTCCATCCTCACTTATCTCAAGATGACAGTATGATTAAGACAATCATTTGGTAAACATGTTATATTTTCATAAACACTTGCACTTGTAACAATTCCATACATTCATGTATAACCTTATTTCACAATTGTTATTCCATTTGTTACGCAACTGACCTTAATAATAAATAAATCTTATATTTTTAAACTCCTCACTCTCATCTTTCCTTTCTCCACTTATAGCAATAGAAAACTCCTAATGCATTCCATACATTTGGTACAAATCAATCATCATTTCAAAAATTTAAGCTTAATTTTCATCTCAAATATCACCTATGTTTTAATGTTCTCGTCCTGATTATGTGAGGTCATCACATTTAGAACACTTTCTCGTTGTCTATTTTATTACTTATCTCTACTACACCACTATATTATATACCATAACATTATTCAAAAATTACCATTACATTGAACAAAAACTACCACTTGGTTATATAATATATAACACCATATTATACCTAAAAACCACTACACTTACCAAAAATTACTTCACATGTAACACCCACAAACCCCCTAAGAGGATATACAGGTGTCACACAAAATAAAATTAAACAATCTATAACATTCCAAGTTTTTCAAGAAACTCATGCAAACAGATACTACATTTCATTTGTTCTTGACAACAGTTAACCTTATACATATTGTATAAATATCATAATACATGCTTTAAAAATTTAGATCCAACTATTACAAACTATATACACAAAATAAAAAAGGGTCTCATCATAATGAGTACAACCCAAAAATGAGCTGAAAATTTCCAAAACAAGACATTTTCTTCTTGGCCACTGCGGTTATCTGTATCCTAATCTTTAAACCTTCTTATCATAACCTACACGGAGGCAAAACCACCGTGCTAAGCATATAGCTTAGTGGGGAAAAACAAACAAGATATAAACTGGTGACTATCTCTAACAGTCATCTAGCATTAACATGTACAGAATCAGATCATATCACAAGCAATCTTTAATTGTTCATATTAAAGAATAATCCAAATATTATATGTCTCAAAACAGAATATGATTCATCAATATAGAACAAACCATTTAAATATTAGGACATAATGTACAAGTATCAGAATATGATATAATACTTTCATATCAAAATATAACTTATATCAGTCAGGATATGTCTTGTGTCAAATCAAAATTTATCTTGTTTCATAACAGAACTTAAAATCTCATAATAGGATAACATGTGTCAGATTAGAACATAACTTGTAATATATTAAACTTATTTGTGTTAGAACATAATTTAGCTTGCATTAGAACAGATCTTATATCAGAACACAAACATATTAGCTTGCTAGTCCTTTTTACAGAAGTGGGTAATAGGACTAGAACAAAAGATACCATGATTGATATCATAAAATAGAAGAGACTTATGCCTCAAAATCAGGGGACACTATAGTGTTGATAATCAGGAGACATCATAATGTCAACAATCAGGGGACACCGTAGTGTCAATAATCAGGGGATACCTTAGTGTTAAGTTACGAGAGCAACAACAAACCCTTTTGGGCATACCTATTTACCTACAACTAGGACTTGACAGTTTTAAAATGAAACATTTTATATGTTAGAGTAACTTGACAATGAAATAATGCAAAAGTATGAATTTATCTTCTTATGCTCAAACTGAATATATTTATTCACACTTGAACAAACTCATTATGCCTTGTGAATTTAAGCATTTGCATCAATATACCAATGAGACATTAAGTAATTACATTTTATATGTAACCATCGAAGTTCCCACTTCACAAACATTCATGACTAACACATCACTTATATCATTTAAATCACATTTGTGATCATAAGTATACTTCATTTCTTTAATAACATAAATTCCAAATTAGATACTTGTAATTAAAATAACACCTTCCATAAGTTATGACCTCAATTGCAAATCCAAAACCTATTCAACCTTTAACCGATTAATCTAATCTCAAACTAGGTTCCTTACTAATCAACTTCAATTATTCCAATGTAAGGTATATTATCCTATTATGGTTCAACAATTACATAAAACAAAGATTACCATATTAAGGCATTGCCTACAATCATGGGGTACATTCCCACGATCGTGACAGAAACTAATGCATCTACCAATGATCATGGGATGAGTTCCATGATCGTAGAATACCCATTTTCCTGCGAATCCAAATCCTAACATCTTCTTCTAAATTTCAAAACACCAACATAACAATCCCTAAATCATGCTTCAAGTATACATCAATTATATACCAACTCCTCATCAATTTCATATCCAATTTCAACTCAATATTACTCATTTGGCAACTCACAAGTCATTGTCTTTCATGCAACAAAATCCATAGCAAAATCCATCAAGCAAACATCATGTTCTAGACCTTATTATATCATCAATTCCATATATATTCCATTCTAATTCAAGTAACATAGAATTCATGTTTCAATATGCCATCAAGTTAAAATTCCCTTACCTAATTAAGTTTAAGTTCCTTCTTCAAAGAACCAACTAAACCATCCCTTCATATAACCAATACACTTCTAAAAACTAGGTAGGTGTAGGATGATCTTCACACCCAAAAGACAACAGCATAGAAGATAACTTAATGTAGCTTCTTGATGCAGTATATGGTAAGGAGTTTAATATGATAATACATTAAAATTGAAGTAAAATTTAGAGCAAGAAGAGGGGATGATTTCGGTGGACAGAAGCAAAAATGCGGCTCGTAGAAACTTCCTTGCAAGAGCTTAGCACCTAAGTTGCTAAATGTCTCAATTATGCATTGGCACATGTCATCAATGCATGACTCCCATTTGTTCTCCATTTTAGGCTGCTAATTGTCACAATTCAATTAGGCCATTTATCCCTTAATCAATGCTGCCACTTGTCATTCAATTATATTGCCATTTATCAATGCCTTAGCTATGCCAAATGCCATTCAATTTTCATGTACCAACTTATTTTTCCACTTGACATTTTCCTATTCTAAATGTACATTTTTAATACCTCAATTCTCTATGGTAACAATTAATTTCAACTCATTAAGTATGATCCACTAAAATAGAAATTCAAGACATATACAATTTACATTCAATTCATATCACCATTTTAACACCTATCCTAATTTATTTTCATGGACATGTATCATTCCAACTAAGGTGTAATTTGGGGCCTTGCAATTCTCTCCTCTTTAAAAGAATTTCGTCCTTCAAATTCATACCTAATGAAAATAGCTGAGGATACTGAGCTCTCCTTGTCGATTCTAGCTCCCATTTTACTTCCTTGAGTCCATAGTGTTACTAGAGTACTTTCACTAGAGGTATTTGCTTATTTATAAGTTGTCGGACTTCTTTGGCTAAGATAGACACAGTCCCTTCCTCATAAGACAAATCCAGTTGGACTAGAATTTCTTATACAAGAATCTTATGTGTATCATCAGACTGATATCTTCTCAATATGGAAACATGAAACACATCATGTGTAGCGCCCCCTTACCGTAGAGTATACACCAATACGCCCGCAGGTCATACCGATACATACCCTACGATGAGGGTGC
>JANIHY010000006.1:10586339-10599622 GCA_027479065.1 Erythroxylum brevipes | reverse complement strand
ATATCTTTTTTAATAAAACTTCAAAATTTTCAATGAGTAAAGACAATATCTTTCAATTAATATTTCAAAATTTTAATTTTATTCAATCTTTAATTAATTTTGCAACAATCTAATACCGATTTAATCTTTTAAATATTAAATTTCTTGTCTTACTGATTTAACTTTTGATCTGGTTATTAAAACATTACAAATGAGACAATAATATTTTCCAAAATTATGTTATAGGTTGATATAAGGTGACGACGCCAAACTTCAAAGAAATAATGAACAATACTATTGTGATGTGATAGGAAACTCATGACAAGACCTTCAAATTTTCATTATAAGAGGTTGGTATTTTTTTTTGTCTTTAATATATGTGTCTTTAATCATATTAACTATAATTTTTATTAAATAATTCTAAAATAATAAAATAATAATTAATTTTTTAATATTATTTCATCTTACATGATAAGTGATTGTCACTAACTATCATTAATTACATGTAAGAAATTACTTTCCTAGCGATAAACATATTCTAGTTTTCGAGGGTAAGCACGTGTAACATACCTTGATAATAAACAATGCACGTTGTCTACAAGATATCTTTGGTCGATGAACCATATCCGGCTAGTGATACAATATCTGGAATATCTCCTCATTATTGGTTGGTTGTGATTCCTCATCGATTCCTTGGTGCTTATGCTTAACTGAGGACTACCTCCGCGTGATTTAGAACAACGATAAACGTATGTTTCACCTGTCGAGCATCCCAATGCATGTTTAAAGATAAATGAAGCGATAGGAAAGAGCAAGGACGCAACATGCATGGTGGACACACCTTTCAAGTATCATGATAAGGTGTAACTCTTTAACTCATCTTGAAATAGCTGGTTTACCTTGTTGACAGATAACCGAGACAAAAATAGCGTCTAATCACATAAATCGGTTTTGTAAACGTGGAGAACCTTTTCTTTTTCTTTCTTTTTTATTTTTACCTCATGCAAATCTCTAGCACTCATCACTGTTCTTCTGTAACCTGTGGAATCAAAGTACGCAGTGGAATACCAGCAATGCACAAGCACACAACCCCATTACATGTACGACGACAGAAAAGCATTAACTTTTGCTAAAAGCAGCAGAAAAACCAAACATCTGTACAGTGATGTGAACTAGTCTGCACGTAAATGGACTTGACCTTTTCTAGGAGAACGTGAGTGTTTTCTATCTCATCAAGTTCATAAGGCTCATGACTTTGTTACTTTCCCTCGTTTGAGCAGTAGGCCAGTAGCCCTTATGACCTGAGAGCAGTCATGTGCACTAAAGATCAAATCATGGATGTAGCTTTCTTTACCCCCCCACAAAAGTTGGAAAATTGTCTATATCCAAGCCACCCACCCACTGTTGGCCCAAAGTGTCTGCCACCATTGTAGTGAGACTCGATGGTACTATTCATCTATTCTACCCTAAAGCAGAAAGATGCACACCAGCCCAGGGCACAACGATTTCATCGTGCTTTCTTATCCTTTTTTCTTAGCATTTCGTAGAGCCCATTATCACTGTTACAAGCTTGAGTACAGGGAAAAAGAGAGAGAGAGAGAGAGAGTTTAATTTGTCTATTTTTATTTTTATGAATATTAAAAATAGATATTTATAAAAAATAAAAAGAAAGAAATTAAAAATTCTTTTATTGCTCTTTATAAGAATGGTAAGAGTGGACTCTGGACTAGTAGTTTGTCTGTCCTTGCTGCCATTCTTGGATATCTACTCCTCATTTTCCAGCAAAAACTAGCACTTCTTTTGGTTAAAAAAAGGAAGCTATTTCTGAATAAAAAATAAGCATAATGTGTGTTCAAGCCTCCACTATTTAGAACAGACGAAGACGTATTCTTCTATATTATTCAATTTTAAACTTGAGATTATTGGAATCAAAGAGATAAAAATAATAATTGTTATAACTAGGAACTATAAGAGTTATCACCCACTAAAATACAAGAAAGTTGCGTAATGCTTCAACAGTAGGAGTTAAAAAAGTCTCAATTTGATGACATCGGCTTTTATTTGTCTACATCATATACCGACCTGATCCTTTCACACCTAATTGACAGCCTATTCTCGTGCCTCTTTACAGCGATTTGTTTTGAACATGTAATTTATTGTTAGAAAGAGAGTGATTGTATTTACTGTATAGGAACCCAACCTGTTCATTTTTTTTTTCTTAATCCTCTTTGCAGTTGTGAAGAATGAAGTGGACTTGCCAACCTCCAAGGAAGTAGTTCCAAAGAAAGTTGTCATCAAATATGTTAAAAAATGTCCTTGACCTAAAAGCATAAGGAGAATATGGACGAAATGTCATCACAAACTTTAGTAAAAGGAGACACAGAAGAAGAGGAAGCATTGGCTGGACTTGGAGACAAACCTCCATGAATTATAAAAACAAAGGTGGTGCAGGGAATAGTACTGTACAATTGAAAGTGACGAGAAGAGGGACAAGCTAGTGAAGATGTGAAAGATACAACGACGATTAATTACATGCCATTGAATCAAAGCACCTCTCCTCCTCCCTACTCAGGCACTCTCCCTCGGTTTTTTCACCCTTCAGTCACACGAATGGCTCTCTCTTTAGTCAGATCTATGGCTTCACCTGGTCCCTTACTTTTGGGACGACCTGCTGGTTCTTGTGATCCTGGAAGAATCGGTCCATCTTCGATCCTCACTTCTCCTGGCCCGTCTCCGCTCCACCATGTTCTTGCCTACGTCCACCAGATTCATAATGCCATCAAAAAAGAGCTCAGTGCTTGGCCAATCCATGCGACACATGCAGCTCATCGGATGGAGTCCTCCTGCGACTAACTGGGTAAAACTCAACACAGATGGGGCCAGTCGGACAGACCCAGTCTTGACCTTCGCGGGCGGCTTTATCCGAGACAGCAAGGGTGCCTGGCTTGGGAGTTTCGTTCAAAACCTGGGCTGGTGTAACTCTTTCACTACAGAGCTTTGGGGCGTCTTCACTAGCCTACAGCTGGCCTGGGACTTAGGATACCGTCGGATAATCTTAGAGTTGGACTCCCAGGTCACGCTACAGTCCAGTTCTGACTCGGACAATTGCTTCACATCTATTAATCCCCTCTTGGTAGGCATCACGGAACTTCTTAACCGCAACTGGACAGTCTTCCCTCGTCATACATATCGGGAAGGCAATCATTGCACAGATTGGCTCGCTTCTGCCGCCGTCGATTTTACTTTAAGGGTTACCACTTTTGTTCATGCAACCGTCGGATGTCTTTCACTCCTCCTTGAGAATATGGTGGGGTCTCCTTATCTACGCAATATTTTGTAATTATTTGTTCTCTTTCTCTTGAATGCAAAAAAAAAAAAAAAAAAAAAAGCACCTCCCCTCCGTCCATCCTTATATCAACTTTTCGTGTTTATTCTACATTCATACCTGTAACACAGATCTTTTAACTGCTTTTCAGGTTTTTAAGTTAAAATACGCCTGGACAGATATTTGCTGTTCTGTCAAGCAAATCGTAAAAATATCGACTTGCGTGGATGCTAATCATGGACAGACTTGGTCCTGCCAGGTTAAATCATTGCAGTTTAGTCTAATGTACTTTGAAGTTGACGGACAGCTAAACAGCTTTAAATATTTGGGATTTTAAAGATTTTAATCCCGTAAAGATTGGGATAGGGATTGCAATATAAGAATCATTTAAGTTTCTGTCACGCGATGCAGATTCAGTGAGATAACTTAAAAAGTTTATAATTAATTGTCTTTTGTTAATAACTTAATATAAATAACTTAGAGCCAATATAGATGATTCCAGAATTTCAACACGCCATATTCGACAAATGCCCTTTTATTTTTTTAATTTTACAGAAGCAATGCTTATCCAATTGGAACGTTATTATTTTGTTGTCAACATTTAAACACTAATCGTTTGCAAATTGATGTGTAGTACCAAGCGTTTCATACCTTGTATTTGTTTTGTTGGCGGTTGACTGCGCGGCGATCAAGCGTATGAATCCTCCGATGGTTAGGTGACGTGTAGTCCATGTCCACCGCCACGTGGATGCTCCTACGTAAGGTGTTATCTAAATATATTTTTCTCATTAAATAATAATTCCTACCAAATAACGAATAACAATTAAAATGGCCAATCACCTTCACAACAACGCGCCTATATATTCACGACGCGTTTCCTGTTTCTCTCTCTCTGCTTCTGATCTTTGCAACCTCCTTTCAGCACAAACATTTCTTCATCTGTATATCTCTTCTTCTGCCAAGGCCTCAATTATCTCGCAACACATACGCGTCACTACTGCTTGCATTCTTCGGTCTGATTGTTGGCCTTTGGAGATTTGCGGCGATGAGGCTGCAAGACGAAACTGTTGCGTTTAAGATGGGAGGCGTTGATGCAAAACCAGAAGACGATGTGGTGGAAGAGGTCCCGTCGTCTATCCAGAGAAATCTCGTCGTTGTCGGTTACGCTCTTACGTCTAAGAAAATCAAGAGCTTTTTGAAGCCGAAGCTCGAAGGTTTAGCTAGGTATTAACTGATGTTTCCGTCGTCGTTTTCTGTTGATATTTTTTTTTTGTGAGTTCTTCTTTTGATGTGTACTACCCGGGTGGAATGGGATATTCTTGGGATTTTTTGAGGTCGCTTTCTTTCGTTCAGTGGTGCACATGGTGATGTTTATGAAAATTAAATCTCTGATGGAAACTTCTCAATTAGGGTATATTTATCTCAGATAGTCTTATTTAACCATTTATTAATCCTGTATTGTGGGTGTAATATGGTAGATTGGCCTTTTTTACGTTATTGCTTTATGTTGCCTTTTCAGTCGTTTAATAGTTATGTTGGTAAGAATTTTTTTGTAGGTAGTTGACTTTTCATGTATGTATTTGTTACCGTTGGCTGTGGGTGCAGGAATAAAGGGATCTTATTTGTTGCGATTGATCAGAATAGGCCCCTTTCAGATCAAGGCCCTTTTGACATTGTGTTGCATAAGGTTCGGCCTCGGCTTTGTATTCAGATTCCCTTTTAGATTTTCTTTTTCCGTACTCAACTCCTAACAGATTCACTGAGAATCAGTTATCTGTTTGTTTTCCCCCTCTCGTATTGTTTTTTTAGTTATTCTGCTAAAAAGAGGAAAAGAGCATGGATCAATTACTACACTTGTATGTTTAGCTATTGCCTCCTGCATCTATACTTGACAACTGACGCTTTTTAATTTTCAAATTTTTTAATCTCTATTGCAGCTAACTGGAAGGGAGTGGCGGCAGATTCTTGAGGTAACTATTGCTATTTTTGCTACTCAAATCATTGGTAAACATGCATGATGCTGTGTTTGTTGCATCTCATACTTTCGGTGTGTCATCCGTCAAGGTAAAGGATTCAAAATGCATGGGTCCTATTCGTGTTTGATAAAAGGTGCATAATCCTTGCTCTTTCCTCCATCATGAATACTGACCTGATCGTTGAGGTGAAGGCCAGCATCTGTGGACTATTCTACTTCCATGACCATCTAACTGGTTCCTTCAGGCTTCCTGAACATCGTCTGCAGAGAAACATGTCGACTATGATGGGCCCATGCATCATTAATTGATCTTTCATGGTTCAATTAGTTTGAAAACTAAGGGTGTTAGTTAACAGTGGCTGTTTGCGAGACAGTGATAATAAGTTTTCTACCTATAATGCTTTGTGGATTCTTTGATCTAGTACGGTATCGTGTGGCTTGGAATTCTGTTGTTTGAACTTGAAAATTCGATTTTTTGTTGTTGTTGGATGTGTACTTCAAGTCAAAGTCAAGTGCTTACTTGATTTCATAGTACACAAGTTATTCAACTCTTCTACACTTTGTGTATGTATTGGCGATTAGGTCCATTTGCAGTGGGAAGTCTAACTTTCATTGGTGTTGCTTCTTCTATATTGTTCCTTTTATAATTCTTATATTGAACTTGCAGACATCCAAACTAGAAATGGCAAATAAATAGTTGGAAATGATAGGCTTGAACATTTGGGCCTAGATATCAAATGAGTAACTTGATTATCCAGATCTTGAACTCTCTAGTGCTATTGTTTGCTTGCTGTTGCTAATGATACATGCATAGTGATCTTGTCTAATTGTCATTTGGCATTACAGTTCTTGCTATTTGTGCTGCCTGAGTTGAGATTCTGTATATCCATCAGGTTCCTTTTTTGTTTTCTTTGCCTTTCCAATATGAAAATTGTTTTTTAGGTACTTGATACTTCTGTTTGTTTTACTGTAACTATAGGATTACAGGAGGACACATCCAGATGTCACTGTTCTTGATCCACCAGATGCCATACAACATTTGCACAATCGTCAATCCATGCTCCAGTGTGTTGCTGATATGAATTTGTCTGATTCTTATGGTAATTATTATGCTCCTGATGTTGAATTTTGATGTCAGTTTGTTATTATAGATTTCACTGTTTATTCATTGAAGGCGAATCTGCATTTATGATATTATATTGCAGGAAAAGTTGGTGTTCCTCGTCAATTGGTTATTAAGAAGGATGCATCATCCATCCCTAATGCGGTCACCAAAGCTGGTTTGATGCTACCACTGGGTATGATTATTGCACTTTTTTGTCTCGTACTATTACCCTGTATGTTTCAGTGTAGATTGAACATCACTATCTGGAAACTGATTTTTAATAGACATATTAGGAGGGTTCAAAGTTCTTTGCAATTGGTCATAACATCTCTTATGCATACTAAGTTGCCCACTTGTTTCAGTTGCAAAGCCACTGGTTGCTGATGGAAGTGCAAAATCTCATGAATTATCTCTTGCTTTTGATCGACACTCACTGCAAAAACTTGAACCTCCACTTGTTCTACAGGAGTTCGTTAACCATGGTATGAAGTTAATAATTTTACTTTTTCCTTCCATCTTCATGTGTACCGTAATTGTGATGTTAATTCATAAATTCTGTTACTTTTGGGATTTAGGAGGTGTTATGTTCAAGGTTTATATTGTTGGGGATGCTATAAAGGTTGTCAGACGGTTCTCTTTGCCGGATGTCTGCAAGCGGGAGCTTGCCAGCAACGCTGGTGTTTTACGTTTTCCAAGGGTTTCTTGTGCTGCAGCTTCTGCAGATGATGCTGATTTGGATCCTCGTGTTGCTGGTTAGTTGTCCCCTGAGTCTTTTATTGTTAAGTTGTGCCTATATAGTATAGCTTTCTTTGAACACACAGCTTAGGTTACATGGTATGAGCTTACATTCTTCCTATAGATCTAGGGGTTCAAGTAGTCATCAACTGTTAGCTTGGGTACCATGGGGTATGTTGTGATCTCTTGAGTTCTTGCGGCCATACCCACAGCTTAAGCAGTTTGTATGGTAAGACATGCATTTACTGCTACAAGCATATTCATAGATCCTTAAAGCACCAAAAGATATTTCTATTTCCAGCTTTGTCTATGTAATTGTTAGATAAGGTGGTGGCATAACTCTATCAAGGCTTTATAATGTACAAGTCTTTCTAAGCTTCTCTTTTCATGCAGAGCTTCCCCCACGACCTTTGCTTGAGAAAGTGGCAAAGGAGCTTCGTCGCCGACTGGTAGTTTTCCTTACCTTGACTGTTGATCTGCTTGCAGTATATATTACGAGGCCTTTGTTTCCTTGACATCTTACTTATTGTCTGCCTCTTTGTAGGGCCTCCGGTTGTTCAACTTGGATATCATCCGTGAGCATGGGAAAGGAGATCAATATTATGTCATTGATATCAACTACTTCCCAGGCAAGTGATGATGTATACGTTTTCATCATTTGTTCTTCAAATTCAAGATGTCATTCTCTGTTTCTTAGCTCCTGTTCGAAGCCTTATAGGTGTTTGTTTTTCACGGTCTATGACTGATTTATTTAATCGGCGCTATCTTATAAAGTGCAGGTTACGGGAAAATGCCAGAATATGAGCATATATTTACAGATTTTCTGTTGAACCTGGTGCAGAGTCGATACAAGAAAAGATCTGTGTAGTTGATGTTGGAAGCATGTCAAATGAAAATAAAGAAAAGTACCATATTAGCAGCCTCATGATAACCTCAATGGGTATGTGAGTGATGATAGCTCGTTTGCTCTTTGTTTACGACGTAGTATTATAATTCCTACTTGTAGCTGGAGGTAGCCACATGCAAAGTGCAAGGAGCAACCTCTCAGCTTCTGTAATTTACTTGCATGCTGGCAGGATACAGGCCTGCTAGTGAAAAATCTAACGATCTTAAAGCTGCTAAATAAAAATATTGGCGTTGGTGTGGTGCTCCTGGGGCAACAATGTTCCCTTGGCCACATTGACCTGTAGATTCTGCATAAGGTATTAAGGTTAGGAACCGTCTCGCATAGTTCTGCTGGATTTGCTCAGTTTTGCATTTTTTTGTCTTGTTGGAAGGTGCCATTCAGATCTCCAATGTCTGGCTTGTACAGATGTTTGTTGTTGGTCGTATCCGCCTCCTAACTTGTATTGCGCAGCTGTAGAATAATACATCTTAGGTTTCCTGTACATTGAGCTGCCCGCCATTTAGATTCTCTTTCTATGGGATTAGAAATTGATGTTCTTTTCCCTCGTAAGAGCTAATATGTTAATTTATCTGCTCGGTTCCAAGGTCTTTTTCTGCTGAAAGTGATGTGGCTACGTCTTCCAAGCCTAGCAAGTGGTCACGGGTGTTTCTTGAATGTTTAACATGTTCTGATATGCATGCGGCAATTGAGAGAGTTTAAATTATGCAGTTTGAGCAAGAAAGATGGAAAATGGAAATAACATTAGTCTTTTTTTTTTCTTTCATCAGGAAAAGGGATTCAAAAAAAGTGACCAGTTAGGACTTGCGAGAAGAGACTAGAACTTTCAACTCATAGGATCAATGGTAGTTAAGATTCCTAGTTAAGACGTAGTATTCAACCATTGTTTGGAAGAATAAATATTATCTTGTTTGAAACTAAAAATATTAGAGTGGTTTGCACTCATTGTGAAGTTTCCAGTTTCGATTATAATCTGAAAGCCCTTCGGGCAGTTATTCAAATTATCAATGCTTTGTTTTGCCGTTAGAAGATCTTATGGCTCTGAAGTACTAATTCCAATTTATACACCAATAATTTCGGCGTCACAGTTCTTTTGCCACGTGTACATAACAAAGTGTTCTAATCGATGCATTCTTGTTGATGAGAACGGAAGTTCGGAAACTGCTAGGTAAGTAAGAGATAAGCGCTTACAGACATGGGATGAGCTCCACACTTGCTCTCTTTTTACAGAAGTTCCGTACTCCACAAGTATTGAGCTAGCCTTATCAGCTTTCTTTAAAGATAAGATTTCACTCCACATCTCTAATACAAAATGGAGATGCTTATCCCGAGTTATATAATTATTCACTTCATTCAACATCAAGATAACCTTGATTTGATTGAATAACGAACTCACAAAATCTAATACAACATCGTTTTCGTTATAGCCTTACAATTCAAATTCGATGGAGTTTGTTCAGACTCTATTTTTGCACCTCACTTTTTTTCATTATAGCATCAATTTTTGGAGCATAACAGCCCCTTTTATACATGCACTAAACAGTATATAATAATTTTACATCACATATCTTTGACAACTATTTTACCTCAATTTGACAACTAGTAAAGCATAGGACAACTAATGACAGCAGTTTTCCACTTAACATATTTTCTTCGTGATTAAGTGTTGGACAAAATAACCTTAATCTCCGTCAACCTACTCAAGCTTGGTTTGATCATTCAAAGTTTCTTTTTGTGTTTGTAGAATAATTCAACTTTGAGTGGTTTTATAAACTTTTATCATTGAAAGGGCCACAACATGTTGTCTCTTAGATGACGAAGAAAACGCTACCAATCTAATTTCCATGAATCTAATCACAATTCCAACTCTATAAATAATATCCAATCTTGTTGCCACTAAATACCTTCAACTTCAAATAAGTCTTCTAAAGTTTATGGCGTCTACCTATTGAATTTTTAATATGGGCAGAGTGTAGAGTCCACTAACAAGAATTAGGCTTGGGTCAACCATTGTCCAAATAACTAGAACTAGTTGTTTGGATAGTTGACTCTTACCACTTATAAACCCTTTAACATTGTCATGTCTAGGCAATATGGGACACTCTAACAGAATTCTTGTCACCGTCTTTAATTTATTCTAGTTTAGATTTTTTACTTAATCAAAGAGTTTAGATTTCCATTGTATTCATATAGTCCATTAGAGCTTCCTTCTCTTTAGTAATTAAAGAAATATCATCATATTTTTTAGAGCTTCCTATATTACTACCTTGAATTTTTCTTATTGCTTAAAGTAAATGAGAACCTTTTAAATTTCAAATCAGTTAGATTAATCTTCCCAATATAATCATAAAGTTCTGTTGTGGAGTTCTTTAGACATACGTTCCCTTTAGCTACTAACACAAAAGGTTACTATTAAAATCCTTCTATATCAATTAAAGGTCTAGAATTTGTTTATTTAGATATTAAAATTCACTCCATAACATATTCCTTGATAAGAAAAACTTGAACCGTAGACAAAAGAGACTAAAACTTTTGTACTTTCTTAGATAAAAAAAACAACTTTAAATGTTCTAATTAATCAGTGGATTATTGTAGTACTCTAACATTAACTAGGATATTGTTAAAGAAACTATAACACAACCATAATGGTGATATTGATGATTAAATAGCTAGGCCAATCTATCACCCAAAAGCTTCAAACTAGTAAATCTTTCCTGATTTAGCTTGGTCTCCAGAAATAATTTATTCCTTGAAATAAATTCTTTATACATATATTGTTTAGAGGGACAATTAATGCCCTTGCATTCTATGAGACTATAGATATAGTAGGGAATTTTTTAGTTTATATCTTTCATAACTATTCTTTTTTGCTAGATTTCTTTTGTTGTCTACTTTAAAGTTGGTTTGGGTGGGATCCGCATCACCATACCTAGAGGTTTTGTTCCCTTTGGTCTCCTAGGCCTCCTTATTCATCTCCTTCCTTGGAGGGATTCGAGAGTCGAACCTGGGACTTCAGGATTTTGTTAGGTGCAAGACTCATGCCTAACACCACTGGACTACGTAGCTCAGTGGTGTTAGGCGTGGGTCTTGCACCCAACAAAACCCTGAGATCCCAGGTTTGACTCCCGAATCCCTCCAAAGAAGGAGATGAATAAGGAGGCCTAGGAAACCAAAGGGGACAAAACCTTAGTGGTGCAGGTCCCACCCAAACCAAAAATCATTGATTTCCTTATTGTTGCTTTCCATCACCGTCAAGAAGGAAGAATTGTGTAGTTTTTGGCTATCCCCTCCTTCCTTAGTTCTTGAAGTAGCAAGCTTTTTTAAATTAGCCTCTTGTTCCCTTCGTTTCCTCTATATTCTTCTTAACCTTTCTAAACATCTTTTATTTCATCAACATTTACTTCCCCAAAGTCCCCTTCCTTGCATACCATCTATGTTGGACTTAGTTTGTTGTCATTGACATCTTCATCAACTTGTTTATCTAAGCCTGTTAGGTATTTGAAATCCCCATTGCAAACCTCCTTTTAGTTTCTTTTATTACTTCTATTATTCTTTTAGACTAGGCTTCCATCAATATACAACATAAACTAAATAGTCGAAAAGTGCCTTATCTTCTCTTAAACTTATGATAGGAATAGTTTCTGGGAGGTCTTTCTCGAATCAATACTGACACACAAACTTGTATAACCTATTCTCCTTCTTTGAGATGTTTCATGCATGCTAATTAGTTTCCTAATATAACTTACCAGCATGTTCAGCCTTTTGGTCAACTAATACTTAAGGATACTGTATGTATGTTGATATATGCTGGAACATTAGCTTATTCAATATTCTTCAAACAGATTGTAGGTTTCAAAAAATACAAGAAAAGAGGGTAGTTTTGAACATACCATAGACCAGCACCCAGGGTCTCCTTAGCCCCATTATTGGCGACAAACTTAAACAAGCTATTATTTCCCTTTGAAGGCTCCTTTAAAACAAACCCTTTCCACTATTTCTTTGCCCAATTATTAGTTAATGAGAAAGGAGGACGTTTTCCCAAAAAAAAAAGGACACCATCCCTTAGAACATATATTTCTAGTGAAACAATGGCTCGCCCTTCTATCATTAAAGGGTGACAATTTATAACTTTTCAGGTTTTATTTTTTAACATCTGCTAAAGAGGTTATATGTAAATGGTTGCAAGGAAACATTCAAAACCAATATGTTAACACTTTTTAAGGAAATTTTTATTTAAAATTTTTAACTTTATTTCTTCTTATATTAATTAGGTCTACCAAAAATAGTAATAAATTGTTTGAAAATTTATTTTATTTTAAAACTAATTTGTCATTAACTCTATAGTTAATGGTATTAACATGACCCATCACGTATATAAGTAAGACCTTTGGACAAATCAACATTTATATGGTAAACAATGTCACACATTAATATTTTATAGAAATAAAAAGGACTTAATAGAATAACCATAAATTTTTACCCAAAACATAAAAGGTCTTCTCTTTTGTTGCTTTGCAAAAATTAAAATACACATCTTTACTTGAAGTTTATTAACATACTTTGCATCCACTTTCCTTATTGATCGAGTCTCTAATTTTCATGATGAACTCACAATATCTTCGAATACTATTATCCAAAACTACTACTCTAGATAGGTTTATAAGATTGACAAAATGTTGCTTCCAACTATCACGTGTTCATTTTGGAAAGCAAATTCAATGGATGAATTATAACAAATATCTTGTCAGTTTCAATATGTGTAATACCTTTGATCTTTCCCCGTAAGAAAGTTATTACTTATTAATCCTTCAACTTGTGTCAGTCGATTAAGTTTTTTTGGTACCATTAGTATCGACAAGCTCATCTTGAATGGTTGTTACACTCAATGCGTTGAGCACAAAAATCTTCGCTACTACTTTATTGTTTATTACTTCAACCATAAGATTAAAGTTAGGGATACTCACCGGAAGAGAAAACTTCGGTTCACTTTTTTGAGTAGTTAGGAAAGTAAAAACTTTCCTAATTTAGAGAAAGTAGTGACACTTTCTATGGATTCTAAATTCTAACACCTCCTTGGTATTTATATTACTTTCCTTATGAATTTAATATAAACAATACACTAGACAATTTAACCATTCATTCTCTCTCAACTCTGAATTTAATATAAAAATATTTATTATTATTTTAAAAAAATTAAAAATTCACAATAATTATAAAATTCGAAATAAATAAAAAAACTAATTAAAAAACTTTGACAAAG
>JANIHY010000006.1:10451011-10461372 GCA_027479065.1 Erythroxylum brevipes | reverse complement strand
TTAAATATTTTTAATATTATATATAATTAAATATAATTATTGCATAATTATTACGTCACACCGGTTCAACCGGTGATTGAACCGGTCAAACCGGTAACCAGTAAGGTCACTGATTCGATGACCGATCCGAATTTCAAAACATTGCCTCGGGATTTATTTCTTCTTCGGTTCTCACTTCTTCCTCAATTTTCAAGGAGATTTTTCTCTGAATGCTCTATGGAACGACGTTCTTTTCTTTTGACTTCTTTATTCAAAAGACTATCACTTACAGCATCCATTTTAAGTTTTCTACCTAGAGCAAAGTTACCGAGAAGTAATACATCAATGGTCATTTCTACCTTTAGTAGCTAATTGCCAACTCCCTTGAAGCTATTCAAGGTCTTGATCATGTTTTACCTTTCTAAGTATTCTAACTTCACCAATCAACTCATGAGATGCACCTTATTGTGTGACGTCTTGTTTTGAATCATCGATTCAATCTTTTATCATCTCAAAGACATTTATGTAATTTGATACATGTTCGAAAAAAAATTCATCCATGTACTTTTGAATCATAACCACTAATTTTCAATTCAATTACATCCGGTCATTGTCACTCTTGCCGATGAATTTTTGGAATTAGTAATTGACTCATGTAAATATTTGCAATATAACGTCAATAATATTGCAATATCGTGTTTTTCAGTTTTTATCTAATATTAATATTATCACAACATTGCAAATATATTCCTTGTTTTTTTTGGATATGTTGTCCCAGTGTCTGGGTCTTCTTAGATGAGAACTAGAATATATATGGTTGGCAACAAACTTAAGGCACCATGTCTGAATAAACTAAAAGAACAAAAAAGTTTGTTAGCAAGAGAGATTAGTGAATATAGTAATTATTAATATCATAAATAATAAACTATTATTTTTATAAAATTATTTTTTATTTAATAAAAGGAAACTTCGATCATGTTTTCGGTTTTGGGCTTTTAGGTGACGTAATATTTTTTGACTCAGCTAAGAGTTATGCCTTGTGATAGTTACGTCGTAATAGTTGGGATTTGCATGCGGCTACGGTTTGCCAAACTTAAATTCTCAAACGGAAACAGAAGAATCACCTGAATAACGAACATTCATCTACTTTCATAAGCTATAACTGGCCAAACCAAGTACAAGGTCTACGAACAAAAGCATAGATAAGGCTCAGACGTACGGGAGAGCATAACACTCTCAAGATATAGCTCTTATTTAAGTATACATCATAGGCATTTTAACTAAGCCATTCATATATAGGATGATGACTCAGTTAGCTGCCGGAGGTTTGTGTGGAGGCCTATAGGGTGGTCGATGAGGGGGTTTATTGCCATTTTTTGGTGGAGGCTTCTCTCCCTTGCCCTTAGGAGGACCACGGTAGCCTTCCAAGTCCTCTTCCAAAAGGTGGCGATCATGAGGGGGCTTATGTTTTGGTGGAGGCTTCTCTCCCTTGCCCCTTGGAGGTCCACGGTAACCTTCTAAGTCCTCTGCCAAAAGGTGGCGATCATGAGGAGGCTTATTTTTTGGTGGTGGTTTATCTCCTTTATGCTTTGGAGGTTCATATGGGTGATCATGACCTCCCTCGAGTTCTGGAGGTGGTTTCTCTCCCTCATGTTCAGGAGGGGGTTTCTCTCCTCTATGTTCAGGTGGTGGTTTCTCTCCTTCATGTTCAGGTGGTGGTTTCTCTACTCTCTGTTCAGGGGGTGGTTTCTCTCCTCTCTGTTCTGGTGGTGGTCTTGTTGGGTAGCCTCTAGGAGGCTCTTGATCAGGATCAGCAAAAGATAGGGAAGTGGAGAGGATCACTGTCCCAGTCAGGAACAAGAAGACTAAAGTCAAGTGTTTGAGAGACATTTTGTTGATTCGATTGCTGTTGTTTTGGTGGTGCAAATCTTGAAGGGTCTTGAGGGCTTTTTATAGTGCACAATGTGGTCCACAGTACTCGTCACCAAGGCCTTCGGCTTTTAGTACTATGCAGTGTTTTTCTATAACTTGCGTCCTTTTCATTGGCTCCAGTTCAGTTGAAATGTTTGACAATTTGAGCAATCCTGCCGTGTACATATGGATAACGACAATAATCTCAGGTAAAGAAGCTGGAAGTTTTATACTTAGAGCGCATAATTTAACATAAAAGTTCATATCAAAATAAATTAAGCACCGCTCACATAGAGTTGTGTAGATCCATTATCACAAAGTAATTATATGTTATGTCGCATGTGCCTCTTGCTTCAGAGAAGCAAAGAAGAAGGATGTATAGCTGATAGTTTCGTTAGGAAGGAAATGTGAATGCGGCGTCTAAAAAGATAGGGAACTGATTTTGCTCGACAAATAGCCATATCTCATCAAATCTGTGCTTGCCCGAAGTACCAGAATTCTCTAATTGGTTAGAATATGGTTTATTATGTTCGTTAGGAACTAAGGGAAATCTTTGTTCTCCCCCTGATTTTAGGTACAGAGAAACAAGAAATTTGACATAAAATCGCACGGTCTTTAACTCTTTGTATAGTTATCCTAATTTTTGTTCCTATTAAGATTGGCCATATGGGGACTTAAGTAACAGAGTGCAGGTGTAATACCGAAATATACACTGAAACAAAGTAGGAATAGTACAATTTTCTTTTCTCAAATCCATTTGGCCTTTTGCTCAATAGTTAAACTTAAATCAATGACAAAGATAATGTTTATTGCAGCAAAACTTGACCTTACGGTTCCTTTTCTCGATTTCCCACCCTGATCATTGACTTAAACGACTTTGCACATGTGCCTGCCGACAGAGGTAACCTCTACTTTCAACTTTCTACACGCATTTAACGTAAAATAATTGAAACAGAGTACTCTCAGGCCTTCCGAAGAGTCAGTGTCCGTATTCTAAAGAAGAGAATTGCTAATAAATTGTTTTCAGAAAACATATTCTGACAGAAATTAGATCTCGACCTAGTCATTAACGGATTTCCTGCCATGATTATGTGAAACTAAGAAAGCTTAAGTTGGTTAATGTACAAGGCTAGGATTTTGTTGATCCTGCGTTGGCCAAACATTACAAACTTGAGAAGTTAGCATTGACTTGAGCAACATCTGTTTAGTGTTTGTCAAATTTTTTGGGCATTACGTGACAATTTGCTTATAGTCAATTGGCCAAATTAAGTGAGGTATTGTAGCTGCATTCTCAACTCCATCTAAACAATCTAGTATTGTATATGAAAAAGAAAAAGAACAAAAAAGATAAATTGTCATTGCATTAAAAATTTATCTTAACATTAAATTATAAATATTAACATGTCATACGAATAACTGTTTTTGGAAATAATTAATAATAAAAACCATGAATTCTTTTGAGTAAAAAACATTTACAATTAAGAAATCAAAAATACTTATCATGAATAAATAAATGTTTATTATGATATGAGTAAAAAATTATAGAGTATATGTAATCGAGAAATTTGAGATATTATTTCTTTGTAACAATGTTTGTTCAAGAAATAATACTCAAGTCATTGTAATCACGTTTACTTTATTAATATACACTCGGAAACATCAAACAACAGAAATACATGAAAAATCGAAGATGAGAAGAAGAAATGTCTGAAGGTGTCGAAGAGGGAAAGAGAGATAAACTCTTGAATGTTCTTATCAATAAGAAACAAAACGATTAAGCTTTAGACACATACACGTGAGACACACATGAGAAGACTAAGTCTGAAGCTTATTGCTCAAAACACAGTCGTATCCCATACATCATAAGCAAAGTAAAATGCACAACATTAGAATTACACTTTAATGAAACATATGAGGGGCACATGTCATCATCTGACTCAATCAAAGCTCAATTGAAAGTCAAGCATTCAACACTTATAAATAAGACAGTCTTTAAAGCTTCAGACATATTACATTTCTCATTACATTGTAAACAAAAGTTCATTGAGTGTAAGAATTAGAGTGAAAAATTATCAAAATATACTAGGGCACTTACTTGTGGGTACTAGGAGAGTTCATAGACTCTTTGTAAGTATTTGATAAAACACTCAATCTCTGTAATCTTTCTCTTCTTTTTAATACTAGTAGAACCACAATAGTGAGATCCTTGGACGTAGATAACATTTTAAGCTATCAAACTAAGTAAATCCTTATGTTCTTTATTTTCTGCAATCCATAATTCTTGATACAACATCTTTATCAATTTTTACAATATAAGGCAACAGTGAAACACATTTAACCTAAGTGGTATCAAAGCCATCCCAAAACCTCCTGGGCATTTCTTGGCTACCCAAAGCATCAAGGATCATCAAGAACCTTCCGTAAATAAAATCCTCTTTTATTTCTTTAGACTAAAGACAAGATAGTAGGAAAAGAAATGGATGTCTTCACTGGTAAGGAAGACTTCACCATATGGAAACACTAGATGCAAATCCTTCTTGAGTCTTATGACTGCTATAGGGATATCGAAGATCAGTATGATGTTGAAAATGATCCGATAAAAAGACTCAAGATGCAAAGACTTACACATTGCAAGTTAATGCTTCACTTATCATCAGTTGTGATAAGAAAAGTGCATAATTGTAACACTGCACAAAAGTTGTGGCTTAAACTTGATGAAATATATGCAAAGAGATGTCTTCCTAACAATACGACTCTTCTCCACAATCTTGCTAACTACAAAATGAACACATTTGTCTCCCTAGATGATAACCTAGACTATTTCTTTAAGTTAGTACAAGACTTAGAAGCTACAGATGAAAAGATCTCTTAGGAGCATCAAGCTATAGTAATTCTAAAGGCTCTGCCTTCTAAATTTTATGCATTCAAGAAGGTGATTAAACATGCTAGTGGAGAATCCCTCACTGTCAGGAGGGTATTAGACTCATTATTGGAAGAAATAGTGGATGTTAATCCATTTAAAAAAGAGGCAGAAGTGTTGTTTGTAGAAAACAATCATGACAAGAAGTCACATAAGAAGAATAGCAAGAAAGGGGATTGGCAAAAGGGAAGTGGAAAGGATAAGCATACCAAGGAAGGTGAGGAAAACATGAAAATGGGAAAAGATAAGAAGTGTTTCTACTGTGATAAGGAGTGACATTTTGCAAAGGACTGCAGAAAGAAGAAAAGGATAAAGCTGCACAAAATGGAAATGTAAGAAATATGGAGAAAATAGAAGATTCAAGCGGTGATGAGATTTGGCAGTCACTGAAGAGAGTGAAGACTTAAATAGAGAATGGATCTTTGACTTAGGTTGTACCATTCATATGACTCCACATAGAGACTGGTTCACAACATTTGAACTAGTCACTACCAAAGTAAAAATGACAGATTCTGGGCAGCAAAGGATAGAAGGGATTGGGAATATCTCCATCAATATGTTTGATGAGAAGAAGAGAATACTCACTAATTTCATATTTGTGCCTGGAGTAAGAAGGAATTTGATTTCTGAAAGCATCTTTGATAAACAAGGTTTTCAGATCAGATCAAAAGATGGACTCAGAGAAATCCTAAAGGATGGTAGAGTTATTATCAAAGGAGTTGAAAGAGTTGGGTTGTACTACGTTATTGGCTCTATTGAAGTCAATCAGGTTAGTAAGAAGAACAATCATGCCTCAACTAAGAAATAACATTCAAGGTTAGGCTATGCAGGGAACAAAAGTATGTTCCACCTCTCTAAACAAGGACTGATTCTTGAACAAGATCTAAAGAAGCTGGAGTTCCGAGAATCATGTGTGTTAGGAAAACATCATAGATCCAGTTTCCAAAAGAGAGCACAAAGGGCCACAGAGATTATGGAATATGCTTACAGTGATCTCTAGGGGCCAACCTAAGTAACAACTGTAGGAGGGAACCTATATTTTATGTCTATCATAGATGACAAATCTAGAAAATGTTAGGTATATCCGATGAAGAAAAAAGATGAAGCATTAGAATGTTTCATAAAAAGGCATACACTTATGGAAAATCTGACTAGGAAGAAGCTAGAATGCATAAGGACTGGCAACAGACTAGAGTACTGTAATAAAGAGTTTGAAGACTATTATAGCAAGAAAGGTGTCCTATGGCATAAAATAGTAAGAGCTACAACCCAGCAGAATGGTGTATTAGACTCATTTTAGTGTTAGCTACTGTCTATGTTTGGGAAATCCACCAAAATGGATGTCAAGACAACTTTCTTATATGGAAACTTGAGGAGACTATCTGCATGAAACAACCAGTCGGATTTGTAGATAAAGACAAGCCTAACTATGTCTACTTGCTTCAAAAATCCTTATATGAGTTGAAACAAGCACCTAGACAGTGGAACAAAAAGTTTCATGAGGTAGCAAGTAAGTTAAAATTCACTAGAAGTGCCTATAACTACCGCTTATACTATAAGGACTTAGGAGGAACAGAGGCTATCTACATATTAGTCTATGTAGATGATCTAATTATTGCTGGAAAAGAATTAGGTAGAATAATTGAAGTGAAGAAAGCTCTGTGTAAACATTTTGATATGAAAGATATGAGAGAAGCACAGAAGCTTCTAGGGATGCAGATTATAAGGAATAGAAGGGATGGAAAACTTGGTTAAATCAGCAGAGTTACATTCGAAAAGTGCATGCTCAGTTCAACATGGAACAAGCAAAGCCTACCTCTATCTCTATAAGCTCACATCTTCAGATGGTTGTTAATAAGAGCCCCCAAAGTGAGGAAGAGAAGAAAGATATGATAAAATACCCCTATGATGTTAGAGTTGGTAGCATTATGTATATAATGCTTTGTTGTTGGGACCCGATCTGGAAACTGGATCCTAACCGGAGAAACGAAGACAAAAGCGAAATCAAAACGAAGCGAAGGCGAAAATACAAAGTAACCAAACGAAACAAAAGGCGAAACCGAAAGCAAATCGAATAAAAATAGCGAAACGCAAAGCAAATGCAAATCGAAATCGAATAACAAATCAAATTCAAAGCTGAGAAATTACATCCAAAGCGGAAAACATAATAGAAACGAACGAACGGATCGAAATAATCAATAGAATCGAATCATAAGGCGGAGACAAACGAAATAATCAATCGAACTGAAATCAAATGCCGACATCCGTTGGAACAAATACACTCATCGCGTTGGAAACCTAAACTAACCGATCCAAAATCCGATATAATTTTTTTTATTTCTTTGCTTTCTTATTCACTTTATTCATCTTTCATACAAATCAATACAACTTCCCCCTTTTTGGGAAATTATCCTCAATCCATATTTTCAATTCATACCTCTTATACAATACAAACAAATCCCAAAATTCATCTGTATTCAAACTAATGCAAATCAAATACAATTAATTCCCACTGTTGGGAATTCATCCTCATATAAATCTCAATACTTGATCTTATTCTTATATATCCATACAAATCTCAAATTTTCATTTTTATCCCAATTTTATCAAAAATTCGGCAGCATAACGGCTGCATTTATTCTAACCCAAACCTGCAAAGTATCGAAAACACACTTCTATATTCCCAATCAATCATACAATTATCAAAATCAACCGGACCCTCCGTCCGGGATCTCAGCATAGGCAAACGCAAACCTATTTCTAAACACTTCCATAATTCTCAATCAGTCAACACAAACAATCTCATTATCCATATCTCAAATCCAATACAATCGTAAACCAGAAACCGTAATCACATACAATCTACAAATATCAACCCCATATACAATCTCTTACATTCTTCATAAACAAATCCATAAACCATACACAAATCTAAATTCATAAATCAAATCTTGATACAATTTCATTAATTCATACATATCATCAATTAGGTGCTTACAAATCCTTAATGGCTTTTCAAGCCATTTTCAAACCAAATACTCAAATCCAAAGAATACGAATTACAAACGAGACAGAAATCAGACAGATGATTTGTCTTTCTTCCATCCGATCTCCTGCTTGAAAACCTGGAGATGGGGATGAAAGGGGGGTGAGCTCGACGGCTCAGTGGATAACACATTTATAAATTGAAAAATAAGCAGAAAATCGTTTTTCATAAACTTTTTGCCAAAAGCCTTTTTTTTTCAAACTTGCAACTTTTCAAGCATTTTCCTCAAACCTTTCCATTTTTCAATCTTTTCATATTAAACTTCTATAATTTCATGGTTGAAAACTCATTTCTCAAAATTCTCAAATTTTCATAAACATGAATGCAATCACATCAAATCACAAAACACATAAAATCATAAAACAAACACATCAAACACATCAAACGGTTTGGGTCGGTCCTAACAGAACGTACTGCACATTCCCGCATAGCGGTTTTGTGCAGCCGTGAACGGAGGGGAGTCCGAAATCGGAACTCCTAAGTCACTTGCGGGTAGTCGGGAGAAGGCTATAAACAAATAGAGACAGTGCACTCACTCACGAAAGGGACCTAATCAAACTCATTTATCACATAATTTCACATACAAATCAAATTGCCCAAAGGCACATTTTGATAAATCGATGGAAATTTTTTAAAATTTATTTATTGTGTATGCATTGATAAATTATGCAAATTGTTGAAATTATTGATTGTCCACGCAAAGTGGAACAAAACCCTGAGGTCTTGGGTTCGAAAGCTAGAACTCACCTGAGGCCAGAGGGGACAATACTGATTAAGGTTGGATACCGCGGTATCACCCGCAAACACACGCCGCGGTATAACCCGCAAACACCTACGGGTGGGGTGTGAGGTCCAACACTAGTGTTCCAAATCAAGTTTGCAAGTTAATTAAGTCCTTATATGGGATTAAATAAGCAAGAAGAAAATGGTATATCAAGCTTTCTAATGCTTTGATTAGATAGATTTTTGTTGAAGGGTATTCATATTAGTTTTTATTTACATAGCATATTGGTGATAACTTAATTGAATTGTTAGCTTACGTTGTTTATATTTTATTATCAAGCAACCTTATTGTACCTATTTAGGATATCATAACTTTTCTAAATCCTAAGTTCAAAATTAAAGATTTTGGTACCTTAAAATATTTTATTAATTTTGAAACTATTAGAAATTCAAAAGGAATTAATTTATATCAAAAGAATGATGATTTGAACTTCACGATAGTGATCTTCAACATTCTGAACCAACATCATTAATTATACCATCACTAAATAAAGCATCCAAGCATAATTTAGAATATACTACTTTGAAAAATGTTTGACATTACTTAAAATTAATTGATCGATTAATGTATCTCATTATCTCAAGATGATGTATATGTTTGATGTTAATTATCTTTCTCAACATAATGAACACTTTACCATAGCACATTTAACTACAGTATATCACATATCTAATATAAGAACCCTTTTTCTTTTTTCCTTTCACAAGTATCTTAAATATTATAGAAAGAGTCTCTCTATTGGTTAAAGATAAAATTGTATATTTTTAGACCTCCAGACTAGGTGCATCAACAAGATTTTTACTAAAATAGTGTTTTACAGGTAACTTAAGTATAAATAGGTAATGATGATTTTGATTGATTGGATATTCTCTATTTTGGAAGTTTGATTATTAATTTGTGTTTCTTTCTTTAACATTCATTAATATTTTAGTGATCAAAGGGACAATTCAATGTTTCAAGATCATCTTTAAAGGCATAATATATAGCCATAAGACCTTTGACTTGTAAAGCAGAATAATTGTTATATCTCATGCTCAAGGTATAATTCTTATTAATCCACTTCTTTTATTATGTGATAATCAATAAATTCACATTGCTTATAATCATGTATTCGTCACGTGAAAAAAAAATCTAGAGATAAATTGTCGCATTATTAAAAAAATATAAATATAAATTGCTAAAGATTAAGTGTGCTAGGTAAGTAACTAATGTCTCCACAAAAAGTCACTATGACCTCAATTTCAAGCATTTATTTCTAAAGTGACCTTCGTTACGATATATTTTGAGAATGGTTATTAACTTTATTACCTTCACTTAGTAGATGTTAGTTAGTTACTGTTAAAAATACTTTAGGTCCCTATTTTACAATTAGCGGACTGCATTAGTTGTTAATTAATTCTATCAATAGTTAGCTAATAATGGATTACATCAGTTGATTTGATCAGTAGATAATATTAGCTGTTTCTTTAAAGATGTTTGGTAAAATTAATCGTTTAGTACTAACTGTTTATGCGTAAAATGACTTACGAGGATATAACTTTAAAAAAATTTATAAAGACATGTGTATTATATCTTAGTATTTTTTTGAATATTCTCATAAAATTTAAATTTTAAACATTTAATTCAACAAAAATTAAGTTTATATAATAATAATAATAATAATAATAATAATGGTAATAGTAGAATCGCTTTGATTGATCACAGGGTAATTTATTACAGTA
>JANIHY010000006.1:10408231-10422939 GCA_027479065.1 Erythroxylum brevipes | reverse complement strand
ATTGACATGTAGCTAATCCTTAGTGTTTATATTTGAAGGAGTAAGATGCCACCTCGTAGAAGGACACGAGGAGTTCTGCAAAGATCAGTTGCACCTGACTCTCCGACAAGAGAGGAGAGTACTGATGAGTCGGTAGCCCCAGGAAATACTGAGGCTTCTGTAGGGCAAGGTAGTGAGCCCATTCAATCGTAGACACAGGAGTGACCAGTTCTGCAAGAGCAAGTGCCTCCTTTGGATCTGAGGATGTTCCAAGCCTTCACTCAGGCATTTGTCCAGGCTATGCGTCAGATGCCACAGCCTTCTGCTTCGGCCCCAACTAAGAAGGGGAAACGGTTTGATAAGTTTAGGAAGTATGGGGCAGTCGACTTCTATGGGACAACGGATCCAGAAGAAGGCGAGACTTGGTTGAGAAAGACAGAGAGGGTACTAGATCAGATGGAGTGTGACGATGATTAGAGGGTTGTTTATGCTGCAAGCTTGCTACATGGAGATGCTCTACATTGGTGGGACAGTGTGCTAGGGAGTCAGATGAGACTGGTAGGGTTGGCATGGAAGGACTTCTTAGCTGCTTATAAGAAGAAGTACTTGTTGGAGGTGTACATTCAGCCAAAACAGAGGGAGTTTCTGAGTCTCACCCAGAGGGGATGACAGTGAACGAGTATGAGCGTCGGTTTACGCAGCTATCCTGGTATGCAGCTGAGATGATGATGAGTGAGGCAGCTAAGTGTCGTAGGTTTGAATCGGTTTACACCTAGCCATCTGAGAGAAAGTAGTGGTAAAATTTTTTTGTGATTTTCAGTAGTTGGTTGAAGCGGCACTGAGGGTTGAAAACATAGAGAATCTTAAGAGTGTTGTGAACAAGAAGAGAAAAGGGAGAGAGCAGTTCAAGAGGGGAGGTAGTACTAGCACTCTTATGCTAGACAAGAATGCCAGGAGCTTCCCTATCCAGTCTGAGGAGAGGAGCAGTGGGGCAAGTAGGTCTAGACAGGTGAGGACTCCTACTTTTTCTCATCAAGCCTCTACGGCGGGAGGCAACAAAAAGGGAGAAGGGGACAAGTCATCCGTCCCTAAGTGTGATCATTGTGGCAAGTTCCATGGTGGAGAGTGTTATAGATCGACCGGAGCTTGTTTCAAATGTGGAGAGAAGGGGCACATGGCTAGAGAATGCCCTCAGTATTCCAAGCAAGAGAGAAGTCAGATGCAAGTTTCCAAGAGATATGAAACTATGGGACACAAGACTATAACGGAAGTGGGCAGTTCTGATGCAGTTAAGAGGGCGAGCCTTCCAGGGAGACCAAGGGGACAGGCACCAGCTAGGGTGTTTGCAATGACACGAGATGACGCAGAGACCGCCCCAGATGTTGTGACTGGTACAGTTAAATTATTTGTTGATGATGTGATTGCTTTGATTGCTCCAGGTTCTACTCATTCGTTTGTTTCATTGACTAAAACTATGTGTGGTAGAAATTTGAGCCCATTGGATACTCCGCTGATGGTGAGTACTCCAATCGGCTAGTATATTATTATCAATCAAGTGTATAGAGAGTGTGAGATATGTATTGGTGGGGAACTACTAGTGGTGGATCTAATGCCATTGAATATTGGAAGATTGGATGTGATTTTAGGTATGGACACATTAGAGAAGTATAATGCCTTTCTGGATTGTAAACAGAAGACAGTGGAATTCGATTTGGATAACAATAGAAAAGTGGTATTTACAGGGGACAGAAAAGCAAGCCCGCCTAGAATTGTTTCAGCTCTGACAGTAGAGAAGATGATGGGGAGGGGATGTGAGGCATTTCTGGCCTATGTGGTAGACACAAGGGCAGATAGAGGGAAGCTAGAAGATATTCCAGTAGTCATGGAATTCTCGGATGTCTTTCCCGAGGAATTACCAGGACTACCGCCACCTAGGCAAATTGAGTTTCCCATTAAGCTTCTTTCAGGTACTGCACCAATCTCAATTCTGCCTTACCGAATGGCTCCGATTCACGGGGGTTGACCGTTGGTCTACTCGCACGACATATTTTAGTTCCGAATTATGAGTTAGTAGACCACTGTCAGTCAGTCTCAGTCACTTCCGATTATGGAATCACATGCGCAGCTGATAAATGGAAGGAGGCAACATATTCGCAGCACAAACCTGTGAATGAGTAGGCGCCAAAAGCAGTTGCCCTCCACTTGTTTGAGAAGATAGTGGGGAGAGGCAAGACCGTGAATAAAAAAGTCAACTTAGCTGGCTTTGGCTTGGGAATTATATTTTTCTCAGCCGTGCTCTCCACCAATTTGTCAGAAAGAGAATCACATTGTCCAAGTACTTCTCTGTTTAGTCTACATTCAGTCTCGTGAACCCAATTTCTCTACTGTTCTATTCACAAGCCTGATGGGGCTAAACGATAAGAACTCATAAGTCATGTAAGAATTTTTCATTGAAAAACTTAACCCACTTTGCTCTCTTCAGTTTATTTATTGCTCTGCCAAAAATGAATGGAGCCAATGGTAGCCCACAGCTTATCCCTCTCTCATGGAGCAACCAATTTCTTCTTTGGCTGTCCTCTTTGTCACCCAGTTTTTGTGTTTTGGCCTTCTTACTTCACAGCCACTTCCAACGTCGAATCCAGTCCCCCAGGTACTACATTGTGAATGTAATGTTTAGTTTTACGTTTTCAGGTATTGCGGTTTTGCAACTAGTTAAGACTTGGCAATCTCAGGATAAGACAATCTCAATACATCTGACTTCATTGATGATGTAAATGTGCGTTTTAATGAGGATAAACCGATTGTACATTAAGTGCTTATGACTCTATATATTGCAACTATATATGGGGTTGAAAGCAGGTGCATATGATCGGCATTTCGACATTAAACATCACCAGCATGTGACATACATATGATATCTGAACGAACCAAATTCTGCATCTTTGGTATTTTGATCAAACACTTGTTTAAACCAACCAAACCCAAATACTCATTTGAGTTTGTCCTCAAGTTCAAGTTTGACTCAGGCTTCAATTTAATCAAACAAATCAATATCTGAACGTTACAAAATTTAACTCGTCGATTCTTTAGCATAGGTTCAATTGTATCTTGCGTAATTTCAGTTCTGACATATATTCATCCTCTTTTCAGAAATCTACCAGCACGAGTTTCGTTAGAGCCCGAGAGGACAAAATAATTTTAAATCCTAGATTTGAAGATGGCCTCAATAATTGGTCAGGAAAAGGCTGCAAGATTGGGTTACATGAATCTCTGGAAGATGGAGAAATCATTCCGCAATCAGGCAAGTTCTTTGCTTCTGCTACAGAACGCACAGAAAAATGGAACGGAATTGAGCAGGAGATCACTGGAAGAGTGGAGCGAGAAATCGCCTATCAGGTCACTGCAGTAGCTCGAATATACGGTGGCAATGTTACTAGTGCCAATCTACAGATCACTTTGTGGGTTCAAGAATTGGATTTTCGTGAAGAGTATATAGCGGTTGCCAAGTTGGTGTCTTAATACATTTCGATCATTCATACGTCATTTTCATTTTTCTTATGTACTTATCCGAATAATCGGTCATCTTTTCCTGTTGTTTGTCTCACCATTTCTGGATTCTGCATTTCCACCATCCAGTTTGTGAAATGTGCACTCAAGTTTTTACACTCCAAATGTTGGACATCCATATATTTGCATTAAAAGAAAATTCATAATTAAGCATACCAATATATACGTTTGCACAGTCCAACTTTGTCATGCATTTATCAACTTTTGACGTCTTCATGCATTTCCAAGGTCAGGATGTCTTCAGTTTAGTTTATGATCTTGTTTGTTTTCCCCTGTAGCTTGCAGGCAACAGACAAGGAGTGGCTCAAGTTAGAGGGAGAGTTCCTTCTTAATGGTATACCATCAAGAGCAATAATATTTGTTGAAGGACCTCCTTCAGGCATTGATATTCTGATTAATAGTCTAGTTGTAAGGAATGCAGGGAAGGCCCCGGCTTCAACTAGACCATTTCCCAAGGTTTGTCAGCTTACCTAAAGGTTTTAGTCATCTGATATACGTGTATTCTTAAAATCTTGAATTTGACTAGCTGTGTTTCTTAGCGTGCAGCACCCTTTGAAATGAACATAATAGAGAACAGCAATTTCCAGGATGGAACCAACGAATGGTTTCTTCTAGGTAACTGTACTGTGAGTGTTGAAGTTGGCTCACCCCATATACTCCCACGAATGGCAAGAGATTCTCTTGGATCATACAAGTCTCTAAGTGGCCTCTACATTCTAGTAACCAATCGCTCAGATTCTTGGATGGGCCCTGCACAGATTATTACAGACAAATTGAAACCGTACTTGACATACCAAGTGTCTGCTTGGGTTCGAACTGGTCCCGGAGCTATAAGCCCTCAAACTATAAATGTTGCTTTTGGTGTGGATGGTCAGTGGATGAATGGAGGAGAAGTTGAGTGCATTGATGATAAGTGGAATGAAATTGGGGGCTCTTTTAGAATTGAGAAGCAACCATCTAATGTGATGGTTTATGTGCAAGGCCCTGCAGCTGGTGTTGACTTGATGGTTTCAGGACTACAGGTTTTCCCTGTTGACAGACGGGCGAGGTTTAAGTACCTGAAGAATCAAACAGATAAGGTAATTGCAGACTGAATATTATTGTACTTCTACAATCTTCAGTTATTATTTATAACTTAAGAATATCTCTATAATGGCATGCATCATCCAATAGAAACATGCAGCTAAAACTTAAGGAAAAAAAAAGACTTGACATGGTGAAATAATTCTATGCAGATACGCAAGCGTGACGTGATCCTAAGATTAGGAACAAGCGATGTAGTTGGCAACTCTATTAAAATTACGCAGTTGCAGAACAGTTTTCCGCTCGGATCTTGCATAACGAGAACAAGCTTGGATAACGATGAGTTCGTTAAATTTTTAGTAAACTTTAACTGGGTTGTGTTCGAAAATGAAATGAAGTGGTCTTGGACAGAGCCACAACAAGGTAAGTCCAATTACAAGAATGCTGACGAAATGCTGGAGTTCTGTAACAGCCACAATCTTCAAGTTCGAGGTCACTGTATCTTCTGGGACATGGAGTATGCAATCCAACAATGGGTTCGATCCCTGAATCGAACTGACCTGATGGCTGCAGTTCAGAACCGCATAACTGAGCTTCTCACACGCTACAAGGGGAAGATGAGACATTACGACGTGAACAACGAGATGCTTCATGGGACATTCTACGAAGATAGACTTGGTAATGATATTGGAGCAAACATGTTTAAAGCAGCTCACCGACTGGACACAACAGCCACACTCTTTGTTAATGATTATCACATTGAGGATGGAAGTGACATAAGATCAACACCAGAGAAGTACATAGAACAAGTTGTAGGCCTCCAGGCAAAAGGTGCACAAGTTGGTGGAATTGGTATTCAAGCGCATATAGATGTACCAATTGGGGCCATTGTTGGTTCCGCACTAGACAAACTGGCCACTCTTGGCTTGCCAGTGTGGTTCACCGAACTAGACGTGTCTTCTAGCAACGAGTATATAAGAGCTGATGATTTGGAAGTTATGCTCCGTGAAGCTTTTGCTCACCCAGCAGTTGAAGGAGTGATTTTGTGGGGGTTTTGGGAGCTGTACATGTCGCGGAAGAATGCACATTTAGTGAACGCAAACGGGAATATCAATGCTGCTGGCAAGAGATTTCTTGCTCTCAGAAAAGAATGGCTCTCTAATACTGATGGGCGTATTAATGAACAAGGAGAGTTCAGATTTAGAGGCTTTCATGGGACTTATAATGTTGAAATAGTTTCTTCATCAGGGAAACTAATAAACAAGACCCTTGTTGTTGATCCAGGTGAATCTCCTTTGGTTGTGTCGTTTGAAACGTAGACATTTGTCAGGTAAGAACATATTTCTTTTTCTGTCGAAAAGGAGTAACTGAGATGTTCCCCGCTACAAGTTGCTGCAGTTTGATCGTACGTTTGTTATTGTTTTTCACACATTTTTCAGCTTTGCCTTCGTATTCAGATTTTCAATTCCGAGAAAACAAGAAATAAGCCAAGGTCCTCCTACATAGAAATAAACAGAGACCACATTACCATCACCTAACATGAGAAATTTGTAGCTGTGAATAGCTGAGTATCTTCCAGGACATTAGCTGTAGTTGCTGCATAATTTGAAGATAAACAAAGAAGAAACACCAAAACTATAACAACAAGATTAGGTGGCCATTTGGGTGGTGTTCATTATTTTGTCACTCACCAACCCTTTAGGAATATGTTTTCCTAATTTCAGAGCAAAACAAAGCTCTGATTTTTCTCTCTCTGCTTTTATGTTTTTGTTATTTTCTCTTCATTCATCTCTTACCTATTTATAAACAGGAGGCGTGAGATATTTGACGAACTTCTCTTCAATGCTAGCAGGCGTCAACTTTTCAACACAGGCTGCAGGCGGCTTCAACAAAAGCAATTGCGGCTTGGACTACCGCAATGTTGGAATTGAGTCCCTCCATGTGAGAGGGATACATCTCCAACATTCATTTATAATTTGTAGAGTCTATAATATAATAAAATTTATTATCTTAAAATTTATTATATTATGAAATTTGGTAATTATAAATAGTCCTCACCGGACCGCACGACATTCTGTTCATTGTAAAGCTAACAAATTATGAAGACATGTTCTCCCCTTTAAATGACTTCTGTCATACATGGATAACATACACAAACTACTTTGTTGGAGTTTGCATGTCTTTCTTAAAAATCAAATAAATTATAATAGAAATTTTAAGAGTCCATTAGTTTTGTACGTTAGTTTTGTTGTAAAAGAAAGTTTAAAAAACTTTTAATTTTGTTTTTTTTACTTCTAGCCCCATAAATTACATCTTAACGGTTCTCAAAAGATTTAAATAAGACCCTCCCATTATTTATGATATTACCTTCCACCTTAATATTTTCAAAAGAATATTAATAACATCTTAAACTCTAACAAAGTTAGGTCTTTATTAGTTTCTAACATGTGAGCTGTCAATTTAGCCTATTTAGCATTAGAACTAAGTAATTTGGGCCTACCAAATATTGGTATCGTCTTAAAAAATAATTTTTTAAATATTGTCTTTAGATGTGATTTTTCATCTTTACGCTTTATAAAAAGTTTAAGTAAGCTCGTACGATTATCTCTTTTATAAGTTTTATACTTTAACTAATGTTCAATAAGTACTATTTTAATAATGTTATGGTACAAATTATGTGGTACATAAATAATGATAAGAAATTATTTAGATTTTTTTGAAATGATAAGGTACAAATCACATCTTTGGATTTAATTTCATTGTAATTGTCTAGATTCTACTATAAATTTAGTTTTGTAGAAGAAAAATATATATGCAAAGATCACTACAAGAAAAATATCATTTAGCAATGGATATTATCGACGAAAAATCGATAAATTCCATCGGTAATAGAAATTGACGACGGAATTAACCGACGAATAAAGGTGTCATAAAAATGTCCGTAGGTAAATTTACTGATGAAAATTTTATGTAACCGTACCATCAGTAAATTTATTGATAGTTAGTTGTGACCATCGGTAAATTTACCTACGGTCATTTTTTTCTGTCGGAATATTTGTAGACGGTATTGGTTATTTCGTCAATAACATTACTGACGATTATGATTTCCCATCCATGAGTATACCAACAGTTCAGTAAATCCTGACGATAATGTTGACAACGACTGTCAAATATTACTGATAGTGATGCTTTGTTTCGTCAGTAAATATCATATATTTTACCGACAATTTTCTGTGTTTTTTAAAACATTTTTTGAAAATCCCAACATTAAATTTTATTTCATAATCTTATGATTAATGCATACTTTTAACAGTTATAAATTATTTATGCATAATATTTTGATTTGTTTATATATTTAATTTGTTTAAACAAAAAGTTGATTAATGATATAAAGTTAAAATTATCTTTGTTGATAATAAAAACATTAAATTATACATAATAAGCATTTGTAATTCAAATGAAATGACTACAAGTATACTATTGTCCTGGTGATCACGGATGCTTTGAGCTGTTACCCCTCTCTTTCAACTCATCCACCTCATGATGGAGCTACGCTATGTACTTCATCAATGTCTACACTGTGCTCCAAAGCTTATTGACTTCATTGATTGTCGACTGTCTACTAGATGTTGTTGCATTAGATGTGGAGGATTGTGAATAACGTATGTTTGCAAATGAACCTAACCCGAAGATCCTTTCATGACAGTCCCTACCACCCACTGCATCAAGATATGTCTGACTCTCATCAACAGATTGTTCGTACTGAGACTGTCGCTGAATGCTTTCTTGTATTTGGTTATATTAGGAGACAATGTTTATATTAGTAAGTGATAATTATTAAAAATTAATATTAAAGCATAAATTTCACATATACTAAGTTCTCTACATCGGGTGTTGACGAATATCACACCATCATGCTTCTTAGTGAGTGTGCAAAAAGAGTTGACGGGATGTAGGTCTCATGTCTATAGACTTTTCTTGCATAAGAATAAAATGCTATAAGTGAACTAGAATTTATAAAAATTTCAACAAAGTTTTCCATATTTTTATAATATTTACCCCATGTTGAACAAAGAAAATAACTCAACACAACTATATATGGCACCAAACATTTATATCATTATCATTATCCATTATACATATATTTTCATTCCAAAATTTACATATCAATTTAAATTGAAATACAGTAAAGTAAAACAATTAGAATATAAGTGTAAAGTTTAGATATTTACAAGTCTCTTTGCATGCTTGTGTTGGGTAATAGATCCTCTCGTATGTACGGGAAGACTATCTCCCCCGTCCTCCACGTCTGTTGGTTGAATTATGCTCTGAAATAAACATTGCCTCAGGTGATGTCTAATATTACTGCTAACGACTTCATATTTGCTCAGAAATATAAGGCAGTCGTACACCAGCCTTGTGTATCAAACTAACAAAGTCCCAATAACGTGTATATGCTCCTCTCTCCCATACTTTATGTATGAGAGTCAAATTCAGAATCTCAAAAAATTCTTTCTGAAATAAAAGGAAAAAATTTGATAAATACATATAATGTATTAATATTTATCTAATTAATGTCCACAAATCAATTAAAAAAGAAAAAATTTTTCTTATTCGTCAAACTCCTGAGAGTAAAATTCCTTTGTGGCCTAAGAGATATTCTTCCACACATAACCCTCAAGATCAATCTTCTCCTTAAATTTGTATGTGATGTGTCTAGATCACGGTCTAGATGGAATCAACTTAATATAAAAAATAATTTTATACCATTCTTAAAATTTAAACCTATAACTTAATTATAAACATATAGTGTTTCATATATTTTCACTTATATATTATTGACAATTGTGATGTAAGTTCTTCCATCAGGTCCCTCAACTCCAAGCTGGCAGCCACCTCCGTCGTCCACATCGTTTATCCCTAATATCTCTATCGTTATAGGGGTAGTAGATGATGTTGGGGTGGTGGATGGTATAACATCAGGTACGGAAGATGATGCCTCATTTGCAACTGTAGTAGCTGGAGGGAGGAGGAGGTGATTCAGTTGCAGCTGCAAAATGTGATGATTCTCCTTTATAATAAGTACCTCCGAATCGTTGTCTGAACCTGGGTTGCATTATATCATATTGTCTCTTTGGTGGCATATTTCAATCTAAAATTCATATTTGATTGAATTTTCTAGAAATATAAGAATTTGAATTCAATATTTTACGCAATATATTAAAAAGGAAACAATTGATTTGTTGAATATAATATTCAAGTACAAACTTTGAATTAGAAGGTTAACAATTGTTACAGTCATAAAATAAGAACAATAAGAGTCCACACTCAATAGTACGCAGCTTGACCCCTAACTAATAAAGAGTTTGTTTGATAAATTCTTACAGATACAACAAAAAATCAACTTTGAAGCTGAGTCCAGTTGATTGATTCGATAAATGAAAATGATATAATTATTTTTTGGATTCCAAGTGACATGAGAGTCAGTAAAGGTAAATGAGTTCCAGATGTTTGGATTCTCGAGAAAGGTCTTAACATGTTCGAAGGCACCAATTGAAATAGTAATAGTTCTTTCCTTAAGTGTAGGGTTTTCACACCTATTTCCAACAACGTTTCCACTATAACTAAACTTGTAGAGGATACAATAAATGAGTTTCTAGATTTAGTATGGAAGACAAACTCTTCAGATGAACTACCAGTACGAAACGATTTACCTAAAATACAATCAGTATAGAACTTAGATATTGTCAGATTAGTAAACTATTAAATAAACCAAAATTAAAGTGATATGCATACATGAATGTCCAGATGAAGTATGTGGAATTGAAGAATTTTCCAAAACAACCGATTTCCCTAATCCTTTACAAACTATTGTGACATCGCTCCCACTTCTATGGGCATACATGTCATCTTCGAGATTCAAGGACGCTTAAAACAACATGTAGTATATACCATCAAGTGTGAATATATATAATAGCTTCATAAAAGGAAATGAGATGTACATAATAAAGAAAGTGACGTTGTTCAGATGATACTAAATACCTTGAAGTAGAAGATCGACCATGGAAGGCAATCGATCATTAGTGTATGAAATGGAGATTTTTTTGCATTGTTTATTCCTTCAGTAGGAACAATTTTGTAACATTTCTCCCAATGGAATGAATTAGTACCATTCAGAACTAGTCACCATGTCGACATTCCTTGATTAATAATGTTAAGAGTTATATTATGCAAATGTCGATTTAGAATCAAATGATGATATGTTCAACTACAATTTCGATGATAAGTGAAAGTAGTCCAGTTTATTACTTATACATCTTAAATATGCCTAATGATATGAATTAATCTATCCACTCTAAACATCACTTAGTAATATTTGATTGAATTTTCTACAAATATAAGAATTTGAATTCAATATTTTACACAATATATTAAAAAATAATTGATTTGTTGAATATAATATTCAATTACAAGCATAAATTAATCGTTATCATCGCTTAATTGTAAATTATAACCATCTTCTTTTTCTGAAGAATAAGAATCAAACTCAAGCTCCTCTTCAGATCTGTGGCCCTCGTCACCCTCTCCAGATGAAATTTCAACATATTCATTAGATGGATCGTTCAAAAGTTTATTATCGTCATATGTGACAAATGCATTTATTTCATAAACATCTTCCTGAAATGCTTCACTTTCAATTCTCTGTTCTCCTTTTCCATGTGATTCAAAAACACCTCTAGGTTTAACTTTGCAAACCACCAACCAATATGACTTATCTCATTGTAAGCTAGGAAAAGGGACATGATACATCTAAATCGCTTGTATTGCCAACATGAAAGGTTCAAATTGTCTCAATCTTTTTCGGTTGTTAATTTCAACTAGATTATCATCTATGTACTTTTGTATTAACATTTGGAGTCAAGTAAAACCAGTCACAATTAAATATCACATTTTGCTTTATTGGTAAAACATGGTACTAGACTTCAAGTATCTTAATAATTTTACCATAGTAATCCATCAATTCTCCCTGTATACAAACTCCACTATTTATTGTTGCCATGCTATGACCATGATATGTTATATGATATTTGTATCCATTAACAAAATACACCGGATATGATTTAACAGTTCATAGAGGTCTCCCTTCGTAATATCACATATAAACTTGTTCTTTATTGGATTTTCTAAGGCCTACAGAAAAGAAATTATCATATCAAAGAGTATAATGTTATTTGAACACTTAAATCTTATAATTCAATCATTTCAATATTTGTAAGTGAAAACTTATCAAGAAAAGTGTCTTCCAATTCTTTATTGATATCATCCTATGTTTTATCCAGCATTAGCTCATGTAATAGTTCCTTGTATAATTTAAAAACATTAATATGTATTTTAGTTATGAATAACACTAAATTTCAAAACCTAAATAATGAATTTCAACTTACTGCACGAAAGGTTAAACCTCTTGACAGTTTAATAAAATGTAACAATGGACCACCTCAATTTCTTCCTATGTTAACATTCTTCTTATTAAACGTCTATATGTTTATCCAGGATATGTGAAAATGAATAAGTTACTATCAACATCACTCATTCCTCTCCATCGTCATTACGAGGAAATTTTCTTTCTCTTGTGTGAACATACGACTCAAAATAATATGAAAAAAAAATTACTAGCTTCCTTCACTAAATAAATATTACATATCAAACTTTCAACTCTAGCCTTATTTTTGACATTTTTCTTCAAGTGATCTATATTAGTGAATAGGATTATTACAATTTAGTTGTTAAATCATGTTATTACTTCAATTACAATCATTTTTGTTAAATTACCTCTCAAATGGATACATCCATCGATATTGAACTGGACCGGCTAGTTTTGCCTTACGTGTTAAATGCAAAGGTATATGGTTCATATAGTCAAAGAAGCTTATAGGAAAATTCCCTTTTAACTTGTACAAAATTACTAGAATTTTCTTTTCTAGTTTTTCCATTTTAGTTACCTTGATTTCGGATGATGTTAAACTTTTGAAAAACAAACTTAATTCTGTTATTACTTCCCAACCTTATTCGGTAGCAACTCTCTAAATGCAATTAAAATTAGCCTTTGCATAAACACATGATAATCATGACTTTTCATCCCAAACAATTTGTACTTCCTCATATCCACAAACCTTGCCAAGTTTGAAACCTCCCTTAAATGTTCATTATGGTATTGAACAAATTGCCAAAAAAAATTCAAAATGCATCACTTCTAGATGACATATCAAATTAGTTTTCCAATATGGCAAATCCCAAAAGATGCTTCATTTTCTCCAACCAAAGTTTTAACTAATGCTTGTCTTAACTTCATCAGCTTCAATATCTGTAGCTTTCAGCAAGCCTAATTCCTCAATCTCTTGAAAAATCTTTTCACCAGCTTTGTGAGGGGAGGAGGTGTTTTTACCATCCTATTCTTAATGAACTTTTGTTTATTGCGTTTAAATGGATTATCTGAAGGAAGAAATTTCCTGTGATTGTCAAACCAACATGTTTTGAAATTTCTTGTAATTGTCAAACCAACATGTTTTGCCACCATTTGGAAGATAAAATGCACTAGAATCATTACCAAAGCCAATTTTCGTTTTGTGCTCCATCTAGACAACATGGCATATGTCGAAAAATCACTAATGGTCCACATCAAAACTACTCTCAACACAAAATTTTATTTCAGAGACACACCATATGCTAAACACCATATTCCCAAAAATGTTACAATTTAGATATCAATGGTTGTAAAAATACATCAATTTTATGCTTTAGATCTATAGGCCCTGGAACAATCACTATCAAGAACATAAATGCCTCTTTTATACATATCCATGGAGGCAAATTATAAGGAGTAATTATGATTGGCCATAATGAATATTGTTGGTCGGATTGACCAAAAGGTTGGAATCCATTTGTCGATAATCCTAATTAACCTAACATTTCGACTTTCAACTGCAAACTCAAAATGGGTGTCATTTAAATGTTTCCATGCTAGTGCATCAAATGGATGACTCATTATTCCAATTTCCTGTTCGTGTTCATTATGCTATCTCATGTGAGATGTAGTAACATCATAAACATATAGTCATTGAAGTCTCGAAGTTAGCGGGAAATAATACGTTCACTTCCAGGGTATTAATTTCTGCTTCATATAATGTTTTCTAGGTTTGAACCTAGATTGACTACAAAATTTACACTTTTGTAATTCCACATTATCTCCCAGATACAACATACATCCCAATTTGCAACAATCAATCTTTTCAGCAGGCAAACTAAGACCCCTAATAAGTTTCTTCATATTATCAACCATTGTATGATCGGGAGGTAATGTGCTGGATCCCACTTCCAAAGTCCAACATTCGAAAACATAACCGCATAGAGGGCTCACATTTAACTAAGACTAAATACTACACCCAAATTCGGTCAAAAAAATTGAAAATCTTAAGGCCCAAATTCAAATTTAATTCCTTCAGATAAGTTGTAGCTTTATGTCTCTAGTTTAATTTGAAATAAAAAATCAACCCAATCAGATCTCTACAGATCAAGATATCGCCAAAATACTGAAGCATGTTCAGTGAGATAACACCAGTTCATATGATTGAAGAACACACTCACTGTACCCATCTCACTCTTTTCACTCAATCTCTCTCCATAAATTTCAGATAGATTCAATTATTGGTGATGATGTAGAAAAAAGTCTTACAAATCCCATGGTTTAAGAATCAGGTCATTTGGAGGTCTAGAGAAAAAGTTATGGCCAAAAGACTCCAACATGTTTATGCCCTCACTTGAAATGTATATATCTCAGTACGAATGCCATAACTTTTGCTACAGATGTCAGATTGATTTTTTTTTTAGACCATTGGAAAGAAGACTTTTAGATCTAAAACTTTCCTGAAGACCTCAAAGGTCAATTCTATCGTATAACGTTAATATCGTCTCACTTTTGCATCATTCACTTTTCTTCATTTCACTTTCTATCGTCTGCTTTCTTCCTTTCACTTTTTATCGTCTGCTTTTCTACCCAGAACGTCTCCACTTATAAGGATCATAACTTTTGACTTCGATATCCAAAATTTTCATACTATATACCGTTGGAAAGATAAAAG
>JANIHY010000006.1:10364216-10376592 GCA_027479065.1 Erythroxylum brevipes | reverse complement strand
TGATGTGTTGATTGATAGATATGAGTCGTTAGAATTAAATGTAGGTGCTGTCTAAAATGACAGATTCTTAGCAGAAGGTTTGAGTCCACTTTGGACCCTTATAGACTTGGAATTGGGATTGGTGATCTCATGAAAGTTGTAGATCATTCTTTAACCTTTCCATAGACACCAAGTTTGCTAAAATTGGAGTTCGGGGTCAAAAGTTATGGTGTTTATATGTCCTGGTACTGTTTGTGGAAAGCTAGTCGATCGGTCTTAGAGTAAATTTTTGGTTTCTTTAAGGTCCGAGCCTGTCTCTGAGTCCTTCTTGAAAAATGTAGATTTTTCTTCTATCTTTCCAACGAAACAAACCGCGTCTGATTTGAAGCTTGGAGACAAAAGTTATGAGGGTTTGAAGTCTGTTAGGTCGGATTGGGTGATGGTCGACCGACCTCTATTGGCCGACCTCTGATTGCCGACCGACCTCTGTTGGCTGACCTCTGATGGTCGACCGACCTCTGTTGGCCGACCTCGGATGGCCGACCGATCTTTGTTGGCCGACCTCTGATGGCTGACCGACCTCTGTTGGTCGACCAATCTTCTTTCTGGCCGAGCTTTGATTTTCTGGCCGAGCTCTGACCTCCCTTCACTCTTTTGAGCATAACTTTTTACACAGACCTCCGATTAAGCTGATTCTTGAAGCAATAGATTCCTAAGAAAATTTTCTATCTTTTTACACCTGATTTATCAGTATTGCTTTCAAACTGAAAAAGGTGGTTTGAAGCAAAGTATGACGATCGGTTGACAAAGTCTGAATATACTTTACTAATTTTAAAATATCTTGAGCTATAGGGCTCGGATCGAGGCGATTCTTGTTTTAAAGTAAACTAGAGATATAAATCTACAAGTTTTATGAAGAAACCGATCGACAATTTAGCCTTTAAGATTTTCAATTTCTGTCATGAAGTCGGATATAGCTTTCTTGGTCTGTTTCTTTTAAGACAATATATTGGTCATAACTTTTTCATTTCTAATACGAATTGAGCGTTTTCAGTGGCGTTAGAATCGTCAGATCATGAGGAACAAAGTTTTCTTAAAAGGCCAAGCCGAACCTTTCTATTGGAGGTTTCCCTATTTGTGGTCTTGATTGTTGTCGGTTTTGGGTCTTCTACGCTTGTGTGTTTCCGAATGTTGGGCCTCAGAGACGGGGTCCAACATAATTAACCTAAATTTTAATGTATCAATTTGTCTTGCTCTTTAATATTTTTCTTAGACTAGATGCATATATCACCTCATTAATTACTCAATTGTAACAATAAATTTCCAATTCACTAATTATAATCCATCAATTCATATTATTGGTAAATCAAAATGCAAAACATTGGTAATGCACATATCACATTCATTTTCGTTCCACACCTTAGAATATGTCAATTGAGAGCATATACTATCTTGCAATATTTTTTAAATCATGATTTATATGTATATACAAATATTATGCTTGCCAATGAAATCCACCTCACAAATTCTTAAATGGAACAACTCATGTGACTCAATCTATCAGTTTAATCTCTAAACAATTTTAGGAGGCAGGATATTACAATAAATGTTGTTTTTGGCATAGTTCACCTATAAACCAAATGCCCTTTGAAAAGTTTTAGTGTTTTCATCACAATTGAGGTAGAAATAACATCTGCTTTAGAAAGTACAATTAGATCATCTTCAAAATAAAGATTGGTTAGTTTAAGCTTAATGCATTTGGAGTGATACTTGAAACTTCTTATTCTTTCTATAACCCTTTCAATTATCTTGTGGAGTACTTCCATGACTAGAGCAAAGGTATAAAGAGATAATGGATCCCCTTGTTTAATGCCTTTGTTACTTTTGAAGAATTTGGTAGGTTGACCATTCACTAGTATGTTATGTGTGGGAGTCTTTATGCATTGATCAATCCACTGAGTAAATACCTCTGAGAATTCCATAGCTTGATATATAATGATGATGAAGCTCCAATTCTCATTATCATATACCTTTCTGAGATCATTCTTGATGCAAAAATTAGGATTACCTATCTTCTTAGAGTAAGAACTAATGAGCTCTTAAAAAATAAGGATGTTATCTCCAATTACTTTGCCAGGAATGTAAGCTCTTTAAGTGGGACTAATGTGTTTATGGAGTATACCCTTGAGTCTTTGAGCAATGATTTAAAAGGAATTTTGTATATGGAATTGCAACAAGTCTAAAATTAGAGAAACCATTCAATTCTCCATTCTTTGGCACAAGGGTTATAAAATTCCCGTTGATGTCTTTAAGGAGAGAGCCTTTGTTGAAAAAATCCATGACAATTTTTGAAATCAGATTTCCAGTGAGTAACCAAGTTTTCCTAAAGAAATTGACATTAAAGCCATCTGGTACTGGAGCCTTGTGAGGGTGCAGATTGGCAATTTTTCCCTCGATCTCCGAAAGTGTAACATGCTTAGATAATATGGATACTTTTTGAGGTGAAATGGAATCTTTAAGGATCTACTCAAGGAACTGCTTGGAATAATGTGCTTCAGTAGGTCATTAGATCACTAATCATAGGCCCTTTGAACAAGCTAGATTCAAGAGTTAAGCAGTGTATTATTGTGCTTGAAGGAAATAATTTTGTTCGTAGCTTTCCTTTAAACAATGGCTTTGTGAAATTCTAAGGTGTTTTTATCTTCATCTTTCATCTAATCCACTTTAGCTCTTTGTCATAATGGAATTTAATTGTGCAAGGCTTCTCTTTCTTTAACCTTTAGAATATGTTGATAAGGATTGTTATATGTAGCCTGATGAATATTCTCCAAATCCTTCTTGGCACTTTTGACTAGGTGATGAGTGTTGCCAATATTAACACTATATAATAGCTTCATCTCTTGTTTAATATGCTGCAACTTTATAAACATATTGTTTAGTACCACTAATATCAGATCTCATTGCTTTCCATATACTTTCCTAAAAACTAGCTAGCTTCATAACAAAAGTGTTGAATCTAAAAGGATAATAAGATCTTGTAGCAATTGTTGTGGTAAAGATAAATGTATAGATTAATGAGTGTAATAAGCTTGCAAATGAGAACGAGAAAGCTGATCAAGTTGAGTAGTATAAACTTGAAACACTTAGAAATCATAATCAGATCCAACAGCAAGCGCAAAAAGAAATTCCTACTGCAAATTGTAAAACCGCAAGTTAAGTGAGTAAGGAGGGATTATAAACAAAGTTACAGATGAATGAAGTTAATAAGCTTACAAGGAGAATGAAAAAGTTGAAAATGGGGAGCAGCTTATAGTCACCTGGAATTCAAAATCGAATTCAATAGCAAGCACAAAAAGAACATGAATTTGAGACAGTAGCTAGAAGAAAATCCAGTAGGGGCAAAAAACTCTCCCTAAGGGAGTCAACCTCATGAATATCCTCACCTGGAATTTAAGAGGGGCTAATACCCTTAATAAACAGTTGATGATCAGGGATATCATTTTACAAAATAAGGTGACAATTGCAAGCATTTTGGAAACTAGAATAAGAAAGGAACATTGCAAGTTACTGCAATATTTTCCAGCCAAGTGGCAAATCATTTCTAATCACTCTTGTTATCCTAATGGCATGGTTATTGTCTTATATGATGTTGAAGCTTTATTTGTGACATCTTTTAACATATCTGATCAGTTGGTGCACTTACAAGTCTTTGCAACACAGCATAACTTGCACATATGCATTTCATTCATATATGCAAATAATAATGCATATAACAGAGATTTCTCATGGGAACAAATCAAGGAACTTGCAAGTTCAATCCACTTTCCTTTGATGCTCTTAAGAGATTTCAATACCATTTTAAAAATAAAAGAAGTAGAGGGACCAAGATCTGTATGCAGTCCCTATAGGGAACTTGTTAAATGTCTGGAAAAGGCTCAATTCATTGATTTCCCTTTGGGTGGCTGCTTTTATACCTGGAACAATATGTAATATGGTGATCTCTTAATAAAGAAACACCTGGACAGAAATGTTGCAAACCTAAATTAGATGACAACTTTCCCCAATTGTTTTGTTCCAAATTCTCAAGCAGTTATTTGTCCAATCATATTGATAATATCAATTTATCTTTCTCTTCCTATGTACCTATAACAATGCTTTCACACCTAAATATATATGCCAACTTTCACACCTAAATATATATGCCAAATCTGCACTGATGGCAGTGTTCGGAATACCGTTCCGTACTGGCCGGTATCGGCTAGAACGTTCCGTTTCAGCTTGGATCCGGTACCGGTACAGGGATAATGGTACCGGGGTAAAATTCTGGCCGGTACTGGACGTTTTCGCTCGGTACCGGCCAGTACCAAAGATATCGAAAAAATCCCGCTAGTTCCATAAAATTAAAAAAAACTAGGGACTAATTTGCAAATAACCAAAAAATAACCGTAAAAACTACCGTCCCCCCCGACCTTCGGCCTCACCCTCATCTCTTCTCTCTTCTCTGTCGTCGCTCGCCCGTCGCCTGTGTCGTTCTGTCGCCCTCCGTCTGTCCCTCTGCCGCCTGAATCTCGCCGGTTGTCCCTCTCACACCACGTTGCCGCCCCTCCCTGGTCTGGATCTGGACTCTGGTGGTCTCCTCGAGTCTTCCTCTTCTTGTCCGTCTGTCTGTCGTCCTCTGTGGTCTCACCGCTCGCCTCCATCGCCTCGTCCACGCTGCCTCCTCCGTCCTCCGGTCCTCCCTCTGTCGCAACACCGCCGGCCCACCCACCCTCCGACAACAACCCAAGTGAAGACCCAGTGACCGTAACCCGACGGTGTACAAAATTTTTTGGGTGTGTGTTAAACGGTAAATGGAATTTTGTGTGTGTTGTGGATTAGAAATGGATTGGATTTGCCGTGTATTAGAGTATTACTGTATTAGTGTTGATCTTGATCGGTTGATGAAAATGTTGATGAAAATGTTGTGGGTGGAGTTATGGAGGAATGGGTTTGGATTTTGGATCTTTGGATGTTGATTTGGGTTCAAATTCAACCGAAATTGTGATTAGAAATTTGTGATTTTTGTGATTTGTCATTCGTGAGTTATCAACTTTCAACCGAATTAGGGACTTTGAAATTGGATTTTGGAATTTGATTTAAGCATTTTGGAATTGAAAATTGGAGAAGTGGATTGGAAATAAAATTTGGAATTGGAATTGAATTTGGATTTAGATTTTGGAATTGGATTGAAAATTAAATTTGGAATTGGAATTGAATTTTTGAATTGGATTGGAAATTAAATTTAGAATTGAAATTGGAATTGAATTTTGGAATTGAATTGTAAATTAAATTTAGGATTGAAATTTGATTGTAAATTAAATTGGGGATTGGAATTGGATTTTGGCATTTTGCATTTTGCATTTTGCTGTATAATATATTAATATGGACTATTTTGCAATTTTTAAAAAGTTTAGGGACTATTTTATAAATTTAAAAAATATCCCGAAACGGTACTCGGTACCGGTACAGTTCCGTTCCAGAGTCTAATCCGGTACCGAGCCCGGTACGGTATTCATAATATTGAATATGATAGTACCATTCTATTTTTTAAAAGGAACAAAACTAATTCTTATTGAATGTCATATGGTAATCACTCACATATTTGCATAAATTAGATAAATTCCCTATTATTTCATACTACTTGCTCGTAAAACTCTCAAAAGATATTCATAAACTAGGGTTACGTATAAAAAATGCAAGTATAATGAAACTTTATGTCTATAATAGCTTAAGAATATCAAAACTTTATTTTCATATGTTTTTGAAAATGTGTCACAAATTTGATGCCTAGCACAAGTACCACTCCGATGTTCATTTGCTTCCGTTTCTCATATTTTTCTTTCCAGTATGAAATCATTGTCGATCCCTAACCCTGTCCATTGATGATTAGCTTCTATATTTGTAATATTCAAAAAATTCAAGGCATACAGTAACAATATTGCAAACCACTATGTGGATCCAAACACCAGACCTTTAATAACTGTTCTTTTGTTACTGCATTCCTAAATGCTTGCTTTTCATGTTCAGTTATCACTATTAGTCCTTTTCTTCAATCTGAATATTTTATCAAGGAACTGTACCATATATTTGATTGCGTGATATAATCAGGTTGTCTGTAGTTTGTGTGATAATCCTGTAATTACAGTTTCTATGATATGCCAGCAGAGCAAGTTCCTCCAAGCAACAAAAAGTGAAACAGACATAATTAATACGTACCGAGTAAACATGCCTACTCAGATTGGACGACAAAGACAAAGGATGCAGCTCTGAACCTCCTGCAGAAACCGATTGTTTCTGCTTTTTAATTACAATAACTAAACGCCATGAACCCTTTATTGACTTTCGTATTATTGATTTCGGATACTCTTCCATTAAGTGATCATAGTTTTGCAAATGCAAGCTTAATGTCACGCTCAAATTCAATGGAGTAGATTAATTGGTTTGCTTGGTAAGAGAGTTGGACAGAATCGAACCAATTTCCCTTTTGGGTAATGCATAAGCAGAGCAAACGTAGACAATGAAAATTTCAACGAACTGAAATGGTGTTGGATCGAGCCACAACAGGGAACCTTACCTGCAAGGATTTTGATGAAATCTTGGGTTTTTGTAATAAATTCATTGTATCTTCTGGGTACTGAACGACATGATGACAGCCGTCCAAAATTGTATAACAGGATTTCTTGCATGGGTCATTTTTATCCTGACAGGTTAGATCCATATACTTTTCTGTTAGTGAATGATTATCATGTCGAAAACGGATTCGACACAAAATCATCTTCAGAAAAGTACATGGACCACATCCTTGACTTGCAAGACCTCTTGGAATATTGGAATTCAGGGATAAATCTGTTGGGCCTATAGTATGATCTACATCTACCCTGGATTAACTCAGTATTCTATTCTTTGTCTGCCTATGAAGTTACGGCTCCAGAAAACTTTTACTTATCCCGCAATTGGGAAAGTCATGGGTCGAGATAGACAATTAGCATTTGTCAATATTGCAGAAGGTGAACACAATGAAACTGTTTAATGACACGTTCATCTTACACATTCCGAGGCTTCGGCGCCACCCACAAGGCGGAAATTGTTGCGATTTCTAGGATATTTACAATAACGTTTGTTGTTGATAAGCCTATCCTCCGGCGGTCTCCATAGGCTTGTCCGTTCTCGAGGCTCCTTATTTTTCTTTGCTTTTGGATAAGCTCCCCCTTATTCCATTTTCTTTGATTGTTATTGCTGGGGAGATTTGAAGTCGACAAGTTCGATGGGTTTATTGATTGATGAGATGGTCGAATCTTAAACATATCAAAAATGGTCCCAGTGTGTGAGTGACTTTCATTTTTGCGGATGAGACACAAGGTAGGAACTGGGTTCTTGTTACAGAGAGTCCCGTCTGCATTTTTGCGACACACCTACTCGAGTTCAATATAATTGGATTGCCCGTATTTTCCAATTTGATTTTAAAAAATAAATAATAATTTATTAATTACTTATTTCCATAAACTTTATAATAAAGCACAAAACTCTGATTTTGGTCATTTGTATTGGAACTTAAGTTCTTCATAAATATTTTCATCTATAGGATGTGAGTGATTATTATTTATTGGCAACGAGTAATAATGTGTATGTTTCAAGAGAATGGAAAAGAATTGGGGATAATGGAAAGAAAATTAATTAAATTTCCTTTATATGGTTAATTAATTAATAAAAGAAAGGAAAGTAAAGAGAGGGAAATTAAACCTCAAAATTTTCCTCTTAATCAAAAAAAATTTTCTGTCCAAAAGTAGATGAAAATGGAGGGAATTAAAAAAATTGACACAATTTTATCAAAAATATTCTTTTAAAATACCTTTTATAAATAGTTATATGCATTGGCAGATTTGTCAAATTTATATATTATTACCTAATTTTCATTCTTTTCCATCTATATATCTAAACAATGAAAATTCTATTTCCCCACACTTATTTTAAGAAACTCTAATCTAAACGGAGGAAATTAAATTTCACTTTTTTTCCATTCCTTTCGTTTCCTCATTTAAATTTACTTTCGTTTCTTTTACATCTTAGATTGCCATACACAGTCTAAGAGTAGGATCTTTTGCACTTTTGCTTTCCCTTTCCCTGGATAATCCATGAGCCAACAATGTTCTAAACGAAGAAGAAGAGGAGGCGAGATAGACTCAAGTTCCGTGTGTTTCAGTTAAGAGAATAAGATGTGTCATAACATCAATCATTAATGTATGGATTTCAGGTGGTGGATGAAACATCAATTCATATATTGGGTTTGACATAATTTATACAGACATTTACTTACAATATAAGGGAATGAAATGAATTCCCCACAAGTAGCGAATCAATAATTATTTATAGGAATACTGTCCCCTCCCTCTCGACTCTTCCTGCAAAGAGTCCCAAATGCACCATAACCAGACACTGAAGTGAGACAGCCCTATCAATACTAATAAAGACGACTACAACACCACCTCAGGCCCATCGCATCAGTTTGATATCTACTCTTCTACCAATATTGATGGGTTCAGTTGAAAAAATAGTTGGCTTCTGATGGACCCCATTCCCCACATGGTTGAATAGTAAAAAGTAGTGTATTATTTATCAGTCCCAGCAGCTCTAGAGAGCCATGGATGTCACTTTCAACAGGAGGAGAGGGAAGGGAAGGAGTCAACATTTGATGGGATGGAGCGGCTGGGACCCATATGCTGTGAAGTTAGACCACTTAAGTCCAAGACAGTCATTAATAATTGATTCTAATTAAACCTGGAATTTTATTAACATTTTAAAACGAAATCTGTGGGGTCGTTGGCGTTGGACTGACTGAGACTGACCACTGGATTTTACGATGTCTTCTTGGAGCATCGGGAAACAGCCCCCGCGCTGTTTTCGCGCGCCTCTCTCGCGCATCGGTACTAGGTCCCACCACCCTCCGATGCCAGTCATCGCTCGGGTTGGGTAGGTGGTCTCCAGTTCCGCCCACTCATTTTGATTTTAGTATTATTAACCCATAAATTGGGGTGGTCAGACCTCAGAACTCATCCGTTAAATAAAAAAGTATTACCTATTTATCAACGCGTGACTCATTTTTCAGATTATTATATGAAAAAAGTGTGATTATTATAAATATCAATATCATAGGTATAGTTATTGTATGAGTGCGTTTATATGCTCTTTTACACTACTAGTACTTACACTTACTGCAGTCTTTGCCTCTTTTGTGTTTACTGAACTTATGCAGTCTTTGCCTCTTTTGTGTTTACTGAACTTATGTGGCAGTTCTTCGTATGGTAATGTCAGTTCAGTGCTTGTGTTCCTGTCTTTCCATGCTTTGTCCTTTTCCTTGCTCTTTCAACTCTGATTATGAATCCTACTCAGTACTAATATGAAATCGTGCTCTTTTATCCTTAATATACCTGATTTTTTAAGACAAGCTGTCAGTAAACTTTCAAAATCTTGTATGTATATAGAAAGTAATATATCTTTGGAAATTATATTAATATAGTTCAAGTTATTGTTTTACATGATTCAGAATTCTTTTTTCTATTGCACGGTTCAAATAATTTGTTAAATTATGCAACTTTCTGTAAAACGCATCTAATTAAAGGTCAAATTTAGATGTTAACTAATAGTCAAAAGTCAATTGATTGTATTAATTTCATACTATGTTATCAATGGCTTGTCAAGAAGAGCATTGATGAACTTTTAAGTAGTTTAATAATTTTCTTATCTGAGAAAGAGATTCATATGTAAGGGATATATTAATCCAACTGATTTCGAGTCATTTAAGAGTAAGGCTGCGTATTGTTGGATCTTTCAAGATTTTGCATATTAACGAAATTCATATTGAATGCTCTTGTTGTTGTTGTTGATTAAGAGTCTTCTTTAATCAAAATGCAAAATTGATACACTTTAAATATATAACATGTGAAATTTGTAGAATTATTCATTTACCATTGACTTTGTAACAAATTCAATATGGAATTGGAATTGCTTTGAATATTGTTTTACATTTTATTATTTTTGTATTCAATGGAATTTTTTAATATTTATCATATTTGATGTGAAAAATCATTTAACACATTATTCAATTAATTAATTATATCTTTATCATTTCAAGTCTTATATGACTTAAAACAAGTAACTTTTTTTCATGAAGTCTAATAGATATACATTTCTTATATATACATATATATTAAGAGTGCCTAGAACGACATGTTTATATTATATGTGCAAATCTATAACAGCAAAATTTATCAAAAAGAGCAGTAAATAAGTTATAGAGTAATAAATTATAAGTGCCACTAATTCATTAATTATTTTATATTTTATGATAAAAACTAGCAACTGTTTAACAATCATTATCCCGTCATGACTTCCATTCATAACTTTGTTAGTTGAACTCAAGGATTCCATCAAGAAAACTTCAAAGAAAGTTACCTTCCGGCTTCCGGTTTGTGCATTATTTTTAAAGAAAATGGTGCTTCAGTTTTGAGTTTATCCGATACAGTCGAAGCAAAATAATTGGTGTAGTATTTTCTAAAAATCCCATCAATAATATGATGACCTTGAAGTATGGAACTTTGAAACGGAAGCACGGATTTGGAATGCTTGTCTTGTCTGAATGGTTCACTGCTCATTTGGAGACTTTGAGGTAATCTTCCAGAACATCATATTTTCGTAATTACTTTCTTTATTTTTGGAAAACATGATAATTGAACTAACTAGCATAAATGTTAATTGGCTTCAGTCTAATCATCCATGGACTGAGAATACCAATAAACAAACTTGAAATTTGCAGTAGATTTTTTAGTGAAAGTTTGGTTGCGATTAGTTGAAATCCGTGCTGTTTGCCTTTGCCTACCTTTAACAATAATGAGTCAAACATTCGAGGTGCAAAAAGGCAGGAGATTTGCTACTGTTACTCTGTTTTATAATACATGATTTCACCTTTTATCTAAGACATTGAAATCTAAGTACTAAGCGAGCTGTGCGTCAAACTGCATGGACAAAACAACAATCCACGGACCATGCAGATTTGATATTTCGAAAATTATATTTTATGCGTACTTTAAACAAAAGCTTGTATAAAGGGACTTGAGAGAAGAGCTCTAATTACAAACGATCCATGAGAGTGGCTAGCACGAAGAGGTAATAAAAAAATCAAAAGAGCCAAAAAGTTGGCCTGTAGCTTTCGATTAGCCAGTGGACAAGATTTACATGCAAATTAATAATGGCAAGTAAAGTCGTGGTTAATGCTATATTACTATATACACTTCATGACTTTTCAACGGTGAAGCAAGCTGTTTTTCACATATATTTTAATTTTCCAACCACATGTGTATATCAAAACCAAAAGCGAAGATCACATGTAAAGAAATGCCTAGTCTAAATGAATATTACACAAGTAGAATATTATATTGCGTATCTAATATAGTTCTCATATTGAAACGGAAACTAGTAAGGAGGGGTATACACCAAGCTTCACTGAAAGCTCTTCCGTACCTACCACTCACTTGTAACTCGGTTGTTGTTGGCTTGTTGGTCGTTCCTCCATATGCAAACGCTTGGCTTCTCTTTCTTTGGTTCATTGTGTCAATACAATTAACACAAATATTGAAGTATTAATTACTATCCGCCAGTGTTCAGGCCTACAAAAGCAGGCATTTCAATGTAAACGTTTGAGCCCATGAACATTTTGCACTTGGATTTTCGTATTGCTTTTTCCCAAAAATAGAAGAATGCTCAAGAATTTTATACCTATTCTTTTGTTCAATCTACTCGTGGAATATACACTACAAAAAAAATGTTGTTTAGCGACAAATATTACCAATGAAAAATCTAAACATTCTGTCGGCATGATAATTTAGCTATGAAATTTACCGAGAGACTAAAAGATCGTTGAAATGACCATAGGTAATAATTTCTGACGAATATAATAAAAGATCTGTCGGTCAATTTATTGACGAACAATTTATTTAACTATTGGTGATTATACCGACGGTTGTTTGTGCAGTCGACCCTCAGTAAATTTGCGACGGTCAAAATTTGTCCGTCGATAGATTTACAAGCAATATTGGTTATTCCATCGGTAAGTTTATTACAACATTACCGTGTTAGAATTTTATGGGCTACGTGTATAAATATATGTACGTAGATTTCTATCTCGGTAATAGGTCTAATAAAATGTGATCTAACTATAGTAAATTAATTGGGCCTACAGAAATATTAATTAATTATTCGTATGGGCCTAATGTGTAGAAGCCAATTATGAGTCATTGTGGTTAATGGGCCCACAATGGCCCGTAAGTCAAAATTGACTATAAATAGGGTTGTGGTCCCCAAGTCA
>JANIHY010000006.1:10340036-10363062 GCA_027479065.1 Erythroxylum brevipes | reverse complement strand
GGAGCTTTCTAAATAGGAAAACAAACCAAAAGCTCTTTCAAGAGTAAAAAGTTGATAACTTCCACTATACTTTCACACTACTTCATATGTATTTATTTAGACCAGCTAGAGTTGCTAGTCCAAGCAGTAAATTTTATGTTTTTATCATAGTTAATGACTTTAGTAGATTTACTGATGTTTTATTCTTAACTAAAAAAAAGGGAATGTTTTGGGGAATTTCTTAAATTTGTAAAGAGGGTTCAAAATGGAAAAAAATCTCTATAACATCTATTAGGAGTGACTATAGTAGGAAGTTCGAGATGAAAGATTTGAAGCCTTTCTATGAGGATAATGGTATCTTTCATAACATTTCTAATAAAAGATCCCCTTACTAAAATGGGCTTGTTAAGAGGAAAAATAGGTATTTGTAAAAAAAATAGTTAAGACTGTGATAAATGAATATGATCTCTCTACATATTTTTGGGCAAAACTTATGGTTACAACATGATACAGTTTAAATAGAGTTTACATAAGACCAACTTTGGAGAAAACCCTTTATGAGATTTGGAATAGGAATAAGCCAAAATTTAGTTACTTTAAAGTTTTTAGATATAAATGCTCCATTTTGAATACTAAAGATAACTTTAAAAGTTTGATTCAAATGTGGATAAAGGAATTTTTTGGCTATTCCTTAACTAGCAAAGTATACAGTGTATTTAATAGGAAGAGTCTTATTATTAAAGAGTCTTTACATAGAATGTATGATGAATCTAACCATATTATATTTAAGAAAGTTTTTAAAGATGTGATGTAGGTATATCTGAAGAGTTAGAGCAATTAGTCCTTGAAGAAAATAAGAGTGCTCACCAACACACCTCTCATGAGCATATTGTCGAACCAAATGAGGGAGATAAGAAAGAATAGGAGCTCCTAAAAGTTTGAAAATTTAAGAAGAATCATCCTCCAAATTAAATTCTAAGTGATGTTTAGCAAGAGTAATCACTAGATATCATCTTATAGACTTATCTCATCTTGCTTTATTTCTCAAATTAAACCTTCTAAAAGAAACTCTTAGTGATGGAAGTTGGGATCTTGCTATGAATGAGGAGTTAAACTAATTTGAGATGAGTGAAACGTGGACTTTAGTCCCTAGACCTAGAGATCATCAAATCATAAGTACCAAGTGGGTCCGTAACTACAAATTAAATGAATCAGGTACCATTATGAGAAATAAAGCTATATTGGCGGCAAAAGGGTACAATCAAAAAGAGGGCATAGGCTTTGAAGAAAATTTTGTTCCAATGGTTAAATTAGAAGCTATTAGGCTCTTACTTACATTTGTATCCTATATGAAGTTCAAATTATTTAAGATATATGTTAAAAGTGTTTTCATAAATGTTTCTATTCAAGAAGAAGTTTATGTTGATCAAACTCTCAGATTTGAAAAACATAATGCACTTAACTATGTTTACAAACTTTCAAAGGCTCTATATGAGTTGAAATAAGCTCCTAAAGCTTTATATGATAAGTTAAGTGTATTTTTTTTAAATGATTTCTTTATAAGTAAAGTTGACACTACACTCTTTACTAAAAACACACAAGCATGATATTTTAATTGTTCAAATTTATGTTTAAATGACATTATTTTTTGTGCTACCAATAAGAGTATATGGAAAGATTTGTCCAAACATATAAGAAATTCAGAAAGTATGATAGGAGAGAGTTTAACTTCTTTCTTGAACTCTAAATCAAATAAAAAAGAAAGGTATTAAATTAAGCAAAGAATCCTTAAAAATTACTCAAATGCTTCATAATAGATCAAGCTAAACGATAAGGGACATCTATGAATGTCACAAAATTGAATACAAATGAAAAGGGCAAGCTAGTTGATGTCAAGTTCTATTGAGATATGATTGACAATTTGCTTTATCTTATCATAAGTAGGCCAAATATAATACTTTATTGATAAAGTAGTTATACCGTCGGAAATTCATTGATAGAATATAAATCTATACTATAGGTAAATCTCCAACAATAGTTTATTGCGGCAAGCGTTTCCGCCTAATTTATCAACGAGTATAATTTTTCCGTTGTTATATTCTATCGAAAATTTGTTGGGATATTTTTCCTCCACCTTTATTGACGAAAATTTTATTTGTCGCAAAATGAAAATTTTTACGATAGTGTTATCAACGGATATTGATTTTCTTTCTCTAATTAGTTACAGTATTTATTTCGTCAATAATTTTTTGCCAATAATTTATGATTTTTTTGTTGTGATATTTGTCTCTACATGATTCTTTGGAAACTTTTAAAGCTAAATTCTCTCAAGATTAGAGAATCTACAGTCTAACAGTCTTTGTAAGTGCGACAAGTGCCATTTAGCATTTGTCCAGGCTCTTGTCACAGAGCAGAATCAGTAGTAAGGCATATTATTATTCTTAACTGTATCCATAAGATCATACAGTTTAAAAACGAATTGATCACTAATTAAAGTCGTGCTTACAACTTGTAGCAAGCACAAATTGCTCTTTATAGCCTCTGGGAAAAGGGCACCGCTCCTTCTGCCTGCTTCTTCTCCGAAATAACAAAAAGACAAGGTCGTGGTAGTAGTTGCCTATGGCATCTAGCTAAAAAGCAGCTTTTTAGATAAAAATGGTGAACAGTCGCTCTGCACATAGACACAGGGACAATGCGGAAAACAGTCTTACTTTTCTTTCCCATCTTGAATATCTTTCTAAAATTTCTGCATCTCAATCAAATCAGCATCTTCATGCTTTTTTTCTACCCAAACAAAATAAAAATTTGATGGAAACAAATTGAGGATAAGATATTTGCTAAGCTTGAATTAGTGCCTCAGCCTGTATCTAATCATTAGTAAATACTCAGTGCTCCTAATAGTGTTCCCTTATTTAATTTAGACTAAGCCATCCATGATCCATTTTTTCCTTTAAGAAAGGAACCCTTTATTGACTGAAAATACTTACGACATCTTAACCTCTTTCTTTGTTCATTTGTCACAAAGAGAGGAACGCTTCACCTGATAAAGCAAATGACAGTTGTTTTAACTTGGCTTTTTTCTGTTAACTAGATTTAAAAAATGCTAAGCAGCTGGAAGGAGGATTATAGCTCAATTATCTTATTAGCTTTCAGAATCTCTCACAGTTCTTGGATAATAAGATTCCACGTAATTGCAGCACTGTTGATGAACATATCACACGCCATTTTCCATGCTCATTGGATTCTTGTGATTATTGTTATAAGATATCATTAAGATACTAATTAAACGGTGGTCTACTTTGTCCCAGTCCCACACGCCAAAGTTATAATGTGGAATTTTGTGACAACATTATTGTAACGTGACTTGTAAGAGATCAGCCAATGGGACGCTTCTTCAAATCTAGTTTTCTTTATTATTGTTAACAGTATGTGATTGCATTAATTAGAACAATCTTAAATTAGTTAAAAAATTAAGCACTAACTGGCCCCGATGCTTTACAAAAACAGCAGCGTGCATTCATGAGAAACCCCATTTCAGGTATAGGTTCTTTTCGGGTTGTGTATATTCTCGTTAAATCAAGATGCAGGTCCAAAAAAAAAGTTTAGAAATTTAACAAAATGAGCACAAGATTAGATTAAAACTATGGAGAGCTTGTGTCAGCTCACCTCACATTACCCAATTCAACGCAAAATGCCCATGGGCATGGCTATTAATGTTCTGCGAATACCAAACATGTTATGCTGTGGGTAACCAAACTACAAATAGGTGACATGACAAGAACAGCTCATTGAAATGATGATTGAAGATGATGATTTGACTGGAAAAAGGGAAGCATCAATAATGGACATATCAGCCGTTGAGAAAGATCAATCGCATAAGTATCCTTCATTTCCATCTCATTAGGTTTAATGGACATCACGGAATGAGACTTCACATCGATAGACCAAGAAAACAAAATGAAACTCTGTTAGTTTCGTAGCCCGAGTTCCATGGTACAATCATCACCTACTTCGTTTAAAATCCCAAATCTTCACCAGCCCACCATGTCTCATGCAGATTTAAAGACTTGGAATCAGTTAGCTAGGCAGGAATAACAGCAAAAGAGAGAGTGTTGGGAAATAATGTGGATGATGGAAGTTATCATCAACAATACACATAAATCAAAGTGCATAAGTGGCGAAGATGAGCGATACTTGGCTGGAGCGGGTGACAACCGATTATGGGTGAGGGGTAGCTGAAAGTGAATGACCAGTAGTACTCTGATCTTGCTGTCCGTGAGTTGTAGGTGTCCAATCATGCGCAGAGAAGAGAAAAGAAAAAAGAAAAAGGAAAAAGGACTGGTTGATTCTGTTTATCTGAAAGCAAATGACATCTCTTCTCATGATCTGGACCCTCACAAGCCAAAATCCTTTTGTAGCGCGCGACTATCGGGGGTGTGTAAGCCCTGTGGCTGTAGCTGGGGGTCTTTTGAGGAAGAGAAAGGATATGGAACCAATCTTGGTCATAGCCGCCAGCTATACCTCGTTGCAGAGCCAAACCTACAGAGCCCATTCATGTCCTTCTCTATGTCTGTTTGTCTCTCCCTCTCTAAGTTTTCTTCTCTTCTCATCTCCAGTTCCATGCGTACATCGCACGTGGTTTTCCTGCAACAGGTTATTGCAAACAGTACAACTGTGGTCAGAGTGAGGTGACACTGTTTAGTGTTTACAGTTGAAATTTCGTACTTCTTGTAACATGGAATTAATAATTGGATACTCCGTATCCAGCAGGATGTCAATACATGTGAAGTAAATCTTCTTTTTCTATCTACCCCTTTCATTTGGAAGGACGTAAACACGAAATAATAATTTATTTTTAAATTTTAACTTAATTCTTAATATTAATCGAAATAGCTATTTTAATTTTTATTCAAATAATTAATTGAAAAGATTAAGCAATTCCTGATATATTTATAAGTTATTGACAAAATATTCAATTGAGATTATATACCTCAATATTTTATATTACAATGTAAAATAAAACCTAATACGTTCTAACGATGGTATTCATTAAACATGATTATCATAATTGTTATTGTCTTACAATTTCAAATCATTGAACTATATATTAATAAACAGTGATATCATCTTGCCAAGGATAATGATTATGTTGATATCAGTAAGTACAAACATGCATAGATCAGGAATAAATATCATGGAAGAAGCATAAGCATTTCCTTTTGCCATAGAACCAATGCATTAATTATGTTTAACGGTTACTTTCTTATTATAACTTTTGGCTTTTGGTTTTTATGATATTCTAAAACCAAGAGATTGAGTTTACATCTCTTTGCAACTATTATATACTCCCTCCGATTCATAATAAGAGTTGTTTTAGAAAAATACACGCTTATTAAGAAAGCTAATAAAATTATAGATATATCCTTATTAATACTCCCTTAAAATTATCTCGGTAATCAACATGTGAGAAAAATTGTTTTGAAATTGTGATCTGTGTAATTAAGATGAAAGAAAAATGAAAGGTTAATTTTGGAATAAAAGTTATAAACATGCATATAAAGTCAAGAATGACACTTATTTTGAATAATTAAAATGTATATAAAATAACTCTTATTATGAATATATATATTTCTATGCCCTTTAAAATCAGGTGGTCACAATATAAGAATTAATTCAACCGTGAAAGACAAAAGATGAAAGCAGAAAAAGAAAAAAAAATGCCTTTCCCAACCCAAAAGTAATTAATGCAATAATTGCCATTTTAGTCATTTTTTTCAAACTCACCAAAAATTTCAAACTTCCACATTTGCGAGGTACAAGTGAATAAGAACATTTGGCCTAGTCAATACTTGAATTGCTCTATGTTGTCAACTAAGTGATGTTTAACAAGGAATTTTGTGTTTTTTTTTGTGTGAGTCTCCTGTCAAAACTTACATTAAAGTAACGTTTAAGAAACTTCCTCTACCTACACTAATGTTTGAAGGTATGGTGCCTTACTACAAGCTTTTAACTAGGAACACAATGCTTTGGTCCATCTTGTATTAAATGAATTATGTTTTAGTACTAATTTACTACTTTAATCATGATCCAAAGCTCAATATCCTGTATATGTTCATGGAATTGTTTTCTTCTTTTAAATTTGTAAAGCACTAATCTTTACCTAATTTATTTATCCAATCGTGTTCCTTGGGACTTTATCAGAATCATCACTTCCTTCCCGCAAACCTGCAGCTTGTATAATATTGACATGACGCCAGTTCAAGGTCGAACCTCATACTCAATCAACACCTCCTTACATGGAAGATGTTTTAAGACCTCTTGAGTCGCACAAATCCTTTAAAGTGTACATCTCTTAATTGATTAGTAAATCATATCTTCTTCCAAAACTTTGTTTCTGAGTTTTTCTTCATTCTAAGAGCTCTGATAAATCTTTTGGCATTGTTATCATGAGAAGTAGTATTCAATTTGTACCATGTGTGCTAAAGAATTTATCATGGAAACTACATTTCAGCAATATCATTTCAACCAAGACCAGGACAACTTGTGTTGCGTGCACCTTTAGAAAACGTTGTTAAGCTTGTCTTGTATCGCAATATAATTACTTGATATTGTGACGTAAGAGAAGAGATGTCAGGAACTAAAATTATATGATTCTGATTTCAAATTTTTACTCGAATGGGATGCAAAAGCAAATGTACCCTCTATTATGTAATTCATTTTGAATTTCGACTTAAAATTTGGAATGCTGAAAACGTTAAAAAATTTTCCAAGTCACACCAGCCCAGCTTATATCTAAAGTAATGGTTAAGAGCGAAGCTTGACATTGGTTAAGTCCCAGGTTTAATTTCATGCTAGCTTTTTTTGTAAGAGCCTGGGGCAGTCGGAATTTTTCCTGTAGATGGTGAACTAGTTGGGCCCTCACTGATGAGGTGCACCCGCTTGACCTGCCTGTGGGGTAGTGTGCTAATTAAGCCCTAAAAAAGGTGTGCCCGCTTGACCCACCTACAAAATTTTCTCGAATTAAAAAAAAAATCACTGCCACAAAGGAATTATTTTAAATTAAATTCGGTACAAAGCTAGTTTGTAAGGTCCAGTAATTCAGACAAATAAGAAATAATTAATTCTGGTAAAAATTTACCCGTAAGTTTGGTAATCCAATTCAAGTAGGATGCATGTCAATCAACGGACTAAATGTTGAAACAGTTTTAAGCAATAGATGATTAGAATGTTAACAACTTTCAAAAGGCTATAAATAGCCTTCGATTAGGTTGGTGGCACGTCTCATGGCAAGAGGAACAAGAACCTGTAAACCAGGTTTTACCCGAAAATAGAAAATAAAATAAGAGACTCACTACTACTAGCTAGGTGTCCTTCACTTCTTAAAGGGTCGTACGATAGGGTAAAAAGGGTAAGAAAGTCCATCAAGGAATGGGTAATAATCATAATAAATGAGAGCCAGTGCATGAAAAAGAAGTTGGTAAGTATAAAGTATTATTTCTAAACATAATAACATAAATATATGAAAAGAATCTGTTAGACTAATGCATCGATGAACAGTTGGATCGATTAGTGGGTATATACTCCTAAAGTTTTTTTTATAAAAAATTATAACTAACAATACCCTCTACATTAATTTGGAGTTAAAAAGATCCTATATAATTTTAATAAAGAGACTATTTTCGAATAATAAGAGAGTTTAAAATTCTAACTCATAGATATTAAATATTGGTAGCTACTAAACTAAAAAGATTTAATAATAAAATGATGATTTTGCCAATATAATTTGATTTCTTGTTCCAATTTAAGTTTAAACTTTACTTGTTCCAATAGTTTCAAGTAAAATTCCCAATAGGATTAAAGGTTATGAATGTATTTGCAATAAATAAAGAAAGGTATGTGATACAAAGAGGAGAGAGATAAAAAAATCTTCAATCTAGTTGCCTTATCTCTTGGCCATCTTTGCCTTTATATTTATCAAATATTTCTTTATTGATCAATCAAAGAAAGGTGGTCTCTTGTCACCCACTCAAGAATCGCAGCCTCTATGTCAGTTCCGGCTCAAGCTTAGCCTCTTCTGACCTTCGCCTTCTGCCTTTTACACCCATCTTAAGATCTCTATCTCCTTCCTATATTTGTTCCCTTCGATTTTCTACTTGTCACCTTGTTGACTTAGCATGTTTATGTCTCGGTGCAACTTAGCCTTGAAAAATCCAACGTTTCCTTCCTAGATTTATTCACTTACATGCAATTTGATAAGGAAGCCGGAGTTTTCACAGGCATGCTCTCTGTCTCTTGCAATAGATGAGTAGGTGCCTAAACGCTCTAGGGTTTCTTTATATAGGCCTTACCTTAGGGTTTTGGGCTTTACTTGGTTTCTGTTTTGGTGGAGTGCTGCTTGTGGAGTTGTTTGCAGATGGAGGAGTATAACCAAATGAATGAGAATACAACTCCGAGGGCAAATTTCTTGTACGCTTCGCCGATTCTCGCCCCCAGTTCTTCTCCTTACGGAAGAACAAGCAGTGGCTCTAACGTTGGCAATCAACAGACCCAGATGCCTTTAAGTCCATTCCATCTTCAATCTAGTGAGTGTTTCCAATCTGATGCACATCCTATTATTGTGAAGACTGAAGCCAGTACTTCACATCATCATGCTCATAAATTTCACTACCCTCTATTGAGAGGGCATCATACAGTTAATAACCAACAGCAACAAGGGAGTGAAAGCTCCAGTGAAGTTGAAGCCATCAAGGCCAAGATCATAGCTCATCCCAAATACTGTAACCTTTTGGAAGCTTACCTGGATTGTCAAAAGGTACACGTATATGTCCAAAAAGATGATCATCTGTAAATATTGTTTCGATCACTGAAAAGCTTAACGTTGGTTCGGCGATGATCCTTTCTTTCTCTTGCTCTTTGCTATATTTTAAGGTCGGAGCTCCACCTGAAATCGTTGCTAGGCTTGTGGCCGCTAGACAGGAGTTTGAATCAAGACAACCGTCTTCAGTCTATTCGAGGGAAGCTGCTAAAGACCCCGAACTAGATCAGTTCATGGTGAATTTTACCCTATAATCTGTTGTATCGTCTTTTGAGTATCTTCCTTATAATATATCAATTTTCTTATCTGGGTTCATAAAGTTTCGTTATCTAAACATGTGGAAAAACAAACACAGGAAGCTTACCACGATATGTTAGTGAAGTACCGTGAGGAGCTTACAAGACCCATACAAGAAGCCATGGATTTCATGCGTAGGATCGAAACGCAGTTAAACGTGATCTGCAATGGTCCTTTACGGATCTTTAACTCTGGTACGCTGACCTTCTAGATCTTACAATCTAAAAACTCATACCTGATAATTGTACTGGTATTTAGCAGAAGAAACAAAATGCGTGTTCGCTAACGGAGAAAGAGGAAGAAGGCTTTGCCAAATCCCTAGAGTTTCGCTATGAGATCTAACTCAAATTTAATTGGTACAGTGCAGAAACTCATAACAAATCTAGACATCCATTGATTCGTAGAGAAAATCCAAAGACTGTATGTCCGTATCTCCTTCAGTCAGTAGTCATTTTCTCCATTTCATAGTGACGCATAGATTGGCAGAGATTTCGCTTTCCAATAACTAGCGCATTACTCTCTGTGAGAAAGAAAGGAGACAGTGAATCAGCGACTCAACTACCCAACATTCACTAGTGATTAACAAACCCTAATCATGAGCCTATACCAGAGGACCTCGGAGACCTGGAATTGTTAAACTTTGTCTTAAATCTACAACGAAGCTACAGACAAAAAGTATTGAACGATTAAATCTCTTACATGTGTTATCCTTTAATTGGTTTTCGATTCTTGGAACAGTTAATTCTTGTTAGGGTAGTAGTTCTGATAAATCTGAATCTATATACGAGTTTGTGTAATACAGTATACACACTTCGAGAATGATGGCGTTATTAGTGTTTGTCATTTTCTTAGTTTTTTAGTGCAAATTTTGATTTGTTTTGCACAATGAAGAACCTAGGATGCTGTTCAGATCTAAGCTACGACAGGTAGTCTGTACGACATGTCAGAATATGGACGTGTTCTTTATGAACTTCTGTATTTTAGGCTCTTTTTTTTCTTCTCTCTCTCTCTCTCACTCACTTCTCACTTATACATTTAGTTTCCCTTTCTTTCCTCTTATTCAATCATTTTGCCATTGTTACATGAGCAACTACCCACAATACTGGAGCATTCTATGCATTAGCACACATAATTAGATACAAGTAACGTAAAGATTGAGAGAGGGATTTTTTATGTGGCCGGTGGGAGGCTCCTGACCGGGATCTACTTTTTGAGTCGGGAAAGATGAAGGTAGAGCTTATGCTCTTCATCATAATAAGCAACGGGTGAGTTCAATTTGTTTGCTGGTGTCAAGAACAAGGTTAGATCCCTTGTTGCTGAGAAAGATTTTAATTTTTTGAGGTTATGCAGATATTGGTTGTACTGGGTGGATTGAAGGAGATTAATTTGGAGATATAAGATTTTTAAAAGCCTCAACACCGCGTTGATATTCTTTTCCTTTTTTTGATTTTCCAATTGGGCAATTAGTTTTTTAGTTCATCTATATGCTGGAATTTAAGTAGAGAAGTGTCTTGGAAATGAAAGAACACTCACTCACACATTAATGAGGAGAGGCTGTAGAGTTAGGAAGCAACAAAATGATGACGTTATGGTGAGTAGGGGACTAGACCCTGTCTTATCTCTTACATGCTTAAATTAATCTATATATCAATGAATACGTTAGTGGTCATTCTAATTATTTTTGCATCCTGTCAAAGAGAGCTTCTTTTAGAACCTTTTTATTCTTTTCAAATTGGCTACAAACATTATAATTATGCATAGGTATGTTTATAGATGCAACTTACGATGTTCCTGCTTTAGCATGATGTTATAGCTGTGATCCTTTGCAGCTCTATAAAGGTTTTGATTGTGAGATACTGAAATGGAACGTATTTTTTAACCTATAATATGGTTAATAGCTTAGTGTATCTGGATTGATTATAAATATCATTATTAAATTTTGTTTCAATTATTCTTTTGGTATACCTGAAACCATAAGAATTTTACTAAAGTATAAATATTCAGGAGCTGAAATTTGACCCCTTTGTTAGTATTATTATTGTCAATTTTAAAACTTTAATTTTGTTGTTACTTTTGACTTTATAAAGATTTGGATGACAGATGAATATATGGTTTACTCGCATGCATACTTCTTTTGTTTTACTTCTGGATATCTCCGCTGAGTTATATGTGGCGTATGATATTGCTGAATCAGAGTTCCAATCTTTATATTGTGAAGAAATGACAAGCAACTAAACTATCAAGTGTTATCTGATTTCGCTGCCACTTAATATTTCCATTGGCCTTGAATTATGCTTGTATCAGTATTTATTTTTCAACAAAAGATCTTTTTAGTTAGTGTACACCATTTAAGGATTTATAGTCATTTAATCCTTCTAGTTGCTTGTCCTAAGAGGGTGAACCATCGGGTTTTCAATAGACTTGTTATCGTATCGTCGTTTGCAAATGTACCTATTCTAAGCGATCCATTCAAGTTTACCATTTTTATCCTGACTATTAGGATCCCTATGTCGCTTGACTTTACTATTTCATACTCTTTAAGTCTTAAGTCTCAGAACTATATACTTCCCAAGCCTTTGTGCCTCTGCCCTCTTCGAGTAATCGATCATTCTGCGTATCTCAATGTGGACAAATTATGTTCGAAAGTCTGGCAGGTAAAGAATGAGCTCTACTCACAAAGTGAGTGTTTCACTTTGAGGAATTGTCCACACAAGCATGATATAGTGCTTGGTCTTTGGAGTTTATGGTGGTACAGCGATGAGACTGAGGGCCGACAGAGCATACTATATCTATGTACTTGATTAATCGGATGAATTGTTCGTACTTAGTTCCCTGGCATCGTAGAATAATCAACTCTTTCTCATCTACGGAAATCATTCTTTATTTTGATTACTGCCAACTCCGTTTTAAGGTCCTTTCAGGATTATTAATTGTGCGTTCAACATGTTATGATCAAAAACAGATATTCTAAAGAATGGATTATTCGTGATTGAATGTGCAGACGAGAAATCCGAGGGCGTTGGCTCATCTGAGGAGGACCAGGAGAACAGCGGCGGAGAAACGGAACTGCCTGAGATTGATCCTCGAGCTGAAGACCGAGAGCTCAAGAACCACCTCTTAAAGAAGTATAGTGGTTATTTAAGTAGTCTTAAGCAAGAACTTTCTAAGAAGAAGAAAAAGGGAAAGCTGCCCAAAGAGGCTAGGCAGAAACTACTAAGTTGGTGGGAGCTACACTATAAGTGGCCATATCCTTCAGTAAGTGTCACTCTTTTCCTTTTTATCATCTCTTAAAAAAAAAAACTCAAAACATTAAAAACTACAGTTTAATGTTTGGAGATATTAATGCTTTCCTGGAATGTAACTAACAGGAGACAGAAAAGGTGGCATTGGCGGAATCAACTGGTTTAGACCAGAAACAAATAAACAACTGGTTCATTAATCAAAGGAAAAGGCATTGGAAACCATCTGAAGATATGCAATTTATGGTGATGGATGGTCTACACCCACAAAATGCAGCTCTTTATATGGATGGCCACTACATGGGTGATGGTCCATATCGTCTAGGACCATGAGCTCTACATGTTAAGACCCTCAGGTTAGACAGTAGGGGTTAGTTCCGATTTCTAAGGCTTTAGCATGAAAAAACACTCATTCATGCACCCTGTAATATTAATTCCGAGACTTAGGTAATGTGTCATAAGCCATATTTAAAACCATACTATTTTTCTTTTTATCACAACAAAAATGCCCATTACCATATAACCTTTGTTGTTTGTATGTCGTGTAATCCATAAGGGTGGATGGTGGTTGTCGTCTGCCTTGTGTTAAGATTGAAACATCTCTTTTTAGTTTTTGTTTTGGCATTATAGGACCCGAAGGTATGGTCCGTAGCTTTCCTATGGGTTTGAATGCAAGCAAAGGAAGGAATAATGCAAAAGAGAGTTTGTAATTTTGGCTAAACATGATGTATTTCCATTCTGTATGTGCACTACTATGTACTGCTTTGCTGCTAATTGTATATAGTGAGAACCTACAATGGGATTGCCATGCTTACTATATATAATATATAATTTTCCTTTTTAAATGTGCAATCGACGATGTTTAATGTTGAGGGAATATTGATCATTCATTACGAGGGATATCATTTAAAATCAAGAATTTTGATTAATGTTATAAGGTATTTATATTTATATAAATTTATCATGTCAAATTTAACATTTTAACTTGCATGATGGTCTAAATTGGTGAGGTCAATCGAATGAAATCGTCCTACGGATCTATACTGGTATTTGCTGAAAATACACAACGATGTTTTAATAAAAACTGCAATTATGTGTAACTACAATTTAAAATTTTGTCAGGTTGAGTAGAGAACCGATTTAGTTATTGACTGTTGAAAGTTTTAAAAAAAAAGTTACTAATAAAGATGCCATATTGTAAATAAAAAAAGCAGATAAAGACGCGTAAATTTCTATTTACAGAGATGTTGCATTAAAAAAAAAAAAAACCTTTGTAAAGAATTCTCAATATCCCTTACTTTATCAATATATTCTTAAAAGGAAAAGATATTGTAGACAAAAATAAAAATTTACAATTTAAGTTGAAAATGCAATAAAATAAAATGAATTAATTATTTCTCTCAAATATAGTATTACGCTAATTGAAAGAATTTATCTTGCGACTCCATGGAACTTGTTATCTTCGTTGGTTGTTTTTGTATATAAGTATAATTCTACAAATTTGAGTCAATAAATTATTACTATTACTATTACTATTTTTAATATGAATTCATAATCATTATTCTTTAGATACATTTGTAGATCTTTAATGGAAATATGTAGTAGTATGTAGACAAAGTATTTTGAGCAAGTTACTTGATGAGTCAATAACTTGGAATCAATCAATATGATCGATCTAATAAGTCAGCAATAGACTTTAGTGCAGAGCACACTTACATTAATTAGCATAATGTTTATGAGTAACTCCTCACAAAATTCTCAAAGAGATGTAATTCATAACCTCAAATAGTGGAGACTCTTTGGAAATCCCCCTTATGTTAGGCTTTTAAATTCAAATGACAAAATTATGTGAATGTTAGTGAATCTTCATCAATATTTAATCCATGGGTTGCCATAAAGATGACATATCAATAGGGGAACAATGAAAAGTCTTATGAGTAGGCAAGGCAAATTGGTGATGTTAACAAAATTTTGAGAGTTAACTAGAGTTGACATTTATTGGTGTGTAGTATTTGGTAGAAATCTTTGACGATAGACAAGATTTGGATGTAAAATCAAAAATAATTGGCATAACCAACTCATGCTAAGTCAAATACATGCGAAGACACTTAATATTGACAAAGAAGTCTAAAAGTATGAAAACAAGTAAGGTTTCTTATACAAGTGATTCATATTTTCGCAAACTTAATCATAGACTAATGTGACTACACTGTGGTGTGCTTTGATAATGATAGATGATGCACTAAGATGGCTTAGGATGGCTAATCATAGGCTCACCAAGGCAACTATTGGTTTAGGAGGCATGATATGGTGACACATGATAATAATATGAATAGTGATTGTAACATCCTATGTTCGAGACTAGACTCCAAAATAGTGAATTGAGAGTACAGTAAAAAATTAGTAGTGCATTGCATGCTCATGCATCATAGCATATTCACACACATGAGAATATTTATTTTTAATACATTGCATGCATTCATTGACATTTTTCTGAGTATAAATGATTTTTAATGTGATTAAACTGTAAATTTTGGATTAATTATGTTATAAAATTTATTTGGTGATAATAGTTATTATTTCAAAATTTTGGTGAATTTTAGATAAATTTATTGAAATTTTGAGGTAGTTTAGACTAGGAAAAATATTAAAATAAGAAACAACTAGAAGTGTGACAATTGTATTAGAAACTAGTTGACAAATGGACAAATTATAGAGTGACAAATGGATAAAATCATATGTGACATGTGGACCTATAACTATGAGAAAAATGGTAGCTCATCTAGTTGACAAATGGAAGACATGCAATGAAAACATATGTTAAAGCATTAATGAAACACCTAGGCATTAGGAAAAATATTTCTACAACTCGTTTCCTTGGTTTCACCAAAACCATCTACATCATCTTCCTTCTTATTTGCTCTCCCCATTTCTAAAATTTCTGCTAAGGATTTGAAGTGTGAATCAAGTAAGTAATGCTTTAAGTTTTATGATAGTGTAAGTGATTTCTATTTTAATGTTTGTAATTGGATGCATGCATGAATGATGTATATTTTCATGCTTGTAGTGTGTTTATACATGTGTGGGTGGTGAAAGAAGAAGCAAATTCGGTGATATGATTAACAAGATGAAGGATTATAGTTATTGGAATACGATATATGCAGTATTTTACTAAACATACATTTGTATTTAGGGTGTAACTTGACCTATGAATATCCAAATTGGATTGCGTTTAATTTAGAGTAAACTAGAGACATAGAACTACATTTTTTTATGAAGGAATCGAATTCAAAATATGTCCTTAAGAGTCTGGAAATTTGTCTTGAAGTTGAAATTGGTGTTCTATTGAGGTATGAAAACAATTTGTGGATTTTTGATTATAACTTGCAGGATACTGAACTAAAATGCATGATATTGGGGTCATTAGAAATTTAAAACATTGAGGAACATTTTATTAGTAGAATATTTTGCCTAAATACCCCATTGTCGAGGTCAAAGTGGTTATGCAAATTAGACTCGAAATCTGCTTAAAAAAATCTAAAAAATTCATAGGTTTATGATTGTTTTTATTGAACATACTTTGGTATATTGATGATATCTTGATTTTTAGATGTACAAATGAGGTGATTCATGGTTCATATTAAATTAGAAACATATTTCTACAACTTTTTTGAAGAAGTTGAATTTTAATTATGTCTCTAAGACTTTCAAAAGTGACATGAAATTGAGTCTTAGATTAGGTTGTAGCACTACAAGGGACAGAAATTATATCATGATTTTATTGAATAAACTATATTGATGTAGGCTGAATTAGGTTAAGCTGTCTTCACCAAAATTGTAGTTGTTCTCTTAGCTTTAAATTGGTATAAAGTTTGTAATTTTTGGATATTGGAATTGAGAGATATAGATTGTAAAACTTGAATGCATTATCATGCTCTAGCCAAAATTTCAAATGTACATAGTTTGTGGTATTTTGAGTATAACTCATTGAATAATAAATTAAATTGTATGATCTTAGTCTTATTAGAAACTTAAGACACTAAGAAACAATTCTCTAGAAGAGAGTGTTACATAAATACATCATTTTCTTAGTCTTATTGATAATGCAAAGTTGACCTGAATGAGGTGCTTCCAGCAAAAGCTGGAATAGTAATTGAATGTATGAATTTAGGAACTTTTGAAGTACAATTGATGTTGGCATCAGTTTAGTAAGGAAATATACCCGAGAATTGTTCATGAACATCCATCATTCATATTCAGTATACACAAATGAATTCTTAATAATGCACAATAGTGATTTGTATATATGTTAAATGTTATAGAGGAACGTATAAAGCGACGACTTCTAGATATTGTCGGGACTTCAAGGCAATAAACAATAAGGGAGCTTTTGGTGAGTAATCTTAGATGATCACACCTTACTTTGTTATACTTGTTGAATTTGATTTATGTTGATTGTGTTCTGAATTCAATAATTATCCGAGGCGTTTAATGCATGATTATATCATTAGAAGTGCTACTTGCATGTGAATATGATTGAATACTTGCTTTGCACATGAAATATCTGAAATGACTTTGTTTTATTTTAAAACTATCGAGTCCTAGTTATGGGTAAGTATGGATAACTAGAAGGGTCTGTAGCTACTCCTGTGACACTTCGATGTCGAGACTTTAGTCTCTACTGTGACATTTCGATGTCGAGACTTCAATCTCTTCTGTATAAGTCCTGTTACCCACTTCTGTAAATGGCTTAGTAGTCATCTGATTTTGTGTTCTAATATATATTTGATTCTAACATAAACAAATTATGTTCTGATTCTGAAGGGTTTATACCCTCTTAAGATATTTAGCGTTGTTAACTATAAAATCTGTTTTGAAATGCATTATGTCTGATTTATTGTTTAAACAATCTATTAATGCATGCTTATGCTATTACATGATTCGGTATGATGAGTTATCACTTTATGTATGGATTAGTTATTATTCACTAAGTTATATACTTAGCATGCTAGATTTACCCCATGTAGGTTCAGAACGGGGATTATAAAGTCTGGGATGAGTCAACCGCAATGGCCAATGAAGTCTGATTTTTGATTTGATAAAAAAGTATTTTGAGTTTATCTTGGCTTGTATATAGAGCGTATGACTCTGAATTGTTGTAAGTTTTTGTAATAACTATGTTTCAAGCTGGTTTCAATTTTTGGAACAAATTTGTATTATGTTCGTGTTATATAACTAATGCTTGTTTTGAACAAGTTTGGAATGATTTGTAATGTATGTTTGCTTTGCATTGGTTTATGGAAGACATCGAATGCTTGGGTTTGTTTGTACTAATTTATGTAGCGTCTATATGTGAGTGTCACAGTGATCGTAGAAAGTGGAAGCATTACCTTAGAAAGTGAGAGCATTTGGATGTTGAATCAGAAATGGTTGACATAGTCAAGTCATGTTAGTTCAAGTATATGCAAAGGAACTTAACTTTGACAAAGAAGTCTAAAAGTATGAAAACAAGCAAGGCTTTTTATAAAAATAACTCATATTGTTGGTCATCTTAATCATAGAATAATGTGGCTACATTAAGGTGTGCTTTGATAGATGATGCACTATCGCTTAGGATGGCTAACTGTAGGCTCACCAAGGCATGGAAGCATTAACTTAGAAAGTGAGAGCAATTCTTCAAGACATGAAAAGTGGGTTGATAATGTGACAACAAATTAGGACATCTTCTAGGACCATATTCTTTATGATCTTAGTGGAGTAATTAGAGTAAAGGTGATGACTCCCTATTATTTAAGTGGAGTTAGAGGAAAAAATATACAACTTCATACTAACTTAGTGGGCTAGTAGTAAAAGTGTATAGTTTCTATTGCTTAGTCCTTAAGATCTTGTAAGCCTATATAAAAACATCTTATGTAAGTTATTTTAGTCTGAGATATACATCCAATCATCTGTTTGGAGAGAATTTGAGAGCTTTTTGAGAAAGTCTCATTATAAAGAGTTTTGAGTTGGGAGTTCTTGAGTGTTCTTATTAGCATTCTTCAATAAAGAATGTCTTAAATTTTCTTTGCATTCTCTAAAGTTGGCTTCATTGTATCTCTCTCATGTATCCTTTAATTTGTTTGGATTATGTATGCACTTACGTAATTAAGTGTGTGGGAAAGACCTAGACATGAGTGTTAGTAAGGCATTTAAAAAATTATATATATGTTATTCGAATATCATGGAGGAAGGTTATATTAAGCTTTTGAAGACTTAAACTTAATTGTTGTATAAGGAATTCAGTTTACTTTAGTCTCATTATATTGAAATTGAAAAATTTCTCGTAATAGCTAGTACTAAAGCTCAATGAGGAGTTCTTCATTGATCACTATCAAAATTCAAAAGTGGGTGGAAGCAATCTTGTAGAGAAGGTTGCTAAATTAGAGGCCAGTATTAGTCCTCTAGTCTTAATGGATAAAGATATGGTTCTTTTCTTGAAAAAGTTTGAATATTTAGTGCAAGATCTTTAAAAACTTAGACAAGCACTTGAAGGGTAATAAAAAATCATGAGGAGATGAGTTATAATTTGTTGATGCTATACGTAATATGATTAGACCTAAAATGGAGTTTTATTGTAGACCAATTAAATAAAGAAAAAAGTCACAAGTTTGTTTTTTTGATAAACAAAGTAGTAAGAAATCAAAAACAATTTAGTGGGATGTAGAATAATACTTTACAAATCAAAAGTGTTCAATTTGGAAAAGATATCAATCACGATTATTTATATGATGGATGATGTTAAGTTATAGTAAAGGAAATTGACTTATAACCACATCAATATGTGTAGTTCTTTTATTGATATTTGGGAGAAAATAAAGGAGATAATGAACTAGCTTCTCCTTAATAACATTTATTGACTCATGAGAAAATCTTTGAAAAAATAAAGTCAAGATAGTTTGATGAGGGTGTAGATGAAATAATCTATATCATTAAACTTCGACGTTCATAATATATCTAAAGAGGACAAGTTATTTAACTTCTTAATAACTTGTAAGGTTAGGTACAAATAGAGCTTTAGAGGCAAAATGTGAATGACCTCTTTAGTGTTATTGCAATTATAAATACCTTAATAGATCTTTACAATCATAATCAATAGGGATAACTAGAGGAAAGGTAGAGCACAGAAAGAATCTAAAAAAGATAAAAGGAAGATAATGAAGTTTTCTTCATGAAAAGTAAAGAAGAAATAAAATAAAATTTTGATGTTACTTTATTCTTTTTTTAAGGACCATACTTTACTTGTAGATGCCCAAAATTAATGTGTAAATCAATTATAAGATCACAAAGTTTCAAGAAAGAGAGATAAGGGTTCAACAAAAGAAGTCTGCCTCAATTTTTGCCTCAGTTTGTCTTTATTAGAGAAAACGGACCTTAAGAATGAGCATCTAGGCAAAAGCAAGCTATTTAATAGAAATGGTGGATGGTATGTGGGTGATGTGCCAATGGAAAAGAAGACTCGATCATATTTTAAGATTCTACTTAGGAGTCTTTAAAAGAATCACTCATGCATAAGTGCCCACAATTATTTTGATGACAGCATCAAATTCTTTTAGTTCGTGTTTTAGCAACAATTAGACTTATAGAGATCCGAATTGAGTGATTTTGGTGTCTTTGGATTTCTAAAATTTAGAGGAAATTTTTGTAATGAGAATTTTTGGAATAATCCCAGGAATGTCACGAACATACATTGTACACATTTTAATTTCTCCATGTGCATTATTAAACAATTTTTATTGTACACTTGGTAATATTTGTGTATTTTAACTGTTATAGAGGCGCATTTGAAACGTCAACCCACATACGTTGTCGTTGGTGAGTGACATAGAAAGTTCTCTCAATTATTGATTGCTTATAATTTTGTGGTGAATAATGGTGGGTTTGAGATTGATTGTGATTGTGGATTCCGGACAGAAGGTCCGATGTACTGGGGAGCTATGACATAGAAGTGCCACTTGTATGTGAATTTGAGAACTACTTGCTTGTGTTGTGATAAACTGTGACACATGTGTTGATTGTGACGTATATACTGCTTAATTGTCACATATGCATTTCATACATGAATGCATACTCAGATAATAACAGTTGTGACCGGAGCAGCCACCGAGAGTTAAAAGCTCAATGATTGTATTTAGGTCTCGAGCCCCACAGTGATATAGAGCCTCAGGCTCAACAATTAATGTGCCCATATTGGGACAGTCGAGGTGTTTGGTCACAACACCGTAATAAATTGAAAAAAGGTCACTTGAGCATTTCATATGCATTTGCTTACATATATTTGATTGAGCGAAAGGCAAAATGCCTTAAGCTTATGTGAAAATAAAATGTGTTACTGATGTGATCAAGTGGTACTTCTGATGTTTGTGAAATTATGAAATAATTGTGATATGCCTGATTGTTGCATGAATTGAGTGAACCATAGATGATGATTACCTCACTGAGTTTGCAAACTCACCCAAAATTGCAACATATTTTTCAGGACCGAGAGTAGACTCTTAGCTCCAGAGGGACTTTTCTAGCCGTGTAGATCTTGTTGGTGAGAGAAGTCATGGCTTACAGGTCGGTCAGCTGGGACTTTTGGGATGGCCTAGATAGACTTTATGTATTTTTCCTCTTTCATGTAGCACTTGTACTAGGTTTTAGAATTGATGTATAGACAGTAAAAGATGACAGACGTGTAAACTTATGGTTTTGATGAAATGAAATGAGGAAAATTTTGGTTTCAAAAACATTGTGATTTTTATACTGATATTTTATTATAATGCCATGTGAAGTGTTTGTAGTGATTGATCGTAGCATATCTTTATCGTAGGATATATACTGGAATGACCTGTGGGAGTCCCGGTGTGTACCCTGTGGTAAGGGGGCGCTACAACTTGACTACAAGTCTTTTAAAGAGACATGGAGAAGATAAGGTAAGTTTTTTTTAGTACAAACGGAAAAGAAACAACTACAACGCTACCCACTACATCACGGGCCGGAAGCATCTGCAATGTCTTTGATTAATAAATCACTGCACCCTAGTGGGGCTTCTGGAAGGTGTAAAACTCCAATATATGGAAGAGGGATGGATTTCGACAACCAGTTAGCACATTGATTTCCCGTGCGGGGGGTATGACATAAACTGACTTCCCACTCATGTGATAACAGCAGCTTGATAGCCTGAACCAAAGAGCAAGGTATCCAGTGTCCCTTAAAAGAGTCAGAAAGGATATTGATAACTACTAGTGAGTCCAAGGATAATTCGACTCGGCAGTAACCTAAATCCCAAGTCATGAGGAGCCCCGAGTAAACGCGTCATAGTTCGACCGTAAGTGGAGAACAGGAGCTGATGTTGTGGACAAAGCCCCTAGGTAAAAGCTAGAAATACACGCATAGACACCATCACCAAGGAAACAATTAGAGATGGAGTTATCACTTGGTCTTTCTACTAAAAGTTTCGACCTTTTTGTTTGATGCTTCTGTTCGCCAATTTTCTAAATCGCAGGAGTAGAATGGAAACGCATTAGAGACCATATTTACCCCACCATTTTGGGCATTTGACGGAGGTCTGCCATTCTTATACCAAGCGTCGAAGGATCAAATGTCACACAAAATTTTACACACATCTCTGAAAGAATGGTGTAAAGAAAAAGAAGTTTCGAATGAAAGATCATGTGGTGGTTCAAGTATAGGTTCAGTGAATGGAGTAGATAACCGCAATAAAATCCACAAGAGGGAAGGCCCAAAGGAAGCAGTTGGCCACAAAGGTCGCTCTTGTTTGTTGGAGATAAGAGAGTGTTAGATCAAAGATGAGAGAGTGTTAGATCAAAAAATTTTAGCTATAGGAAAGGGTACAGTTAGGTTTTGATACATATAATTTTAGTTGTTGGAAAAAAACGCTGGTGTAGAGCAACGTTTTTATTTTTGACTGTTTACCTTCAATCAGCTGATGAAAACGCTATTCTCCAAACAATGTTATTAGCTGTTTGAAGAGTCAAACAGCTAAAATCAACCAATCAGTTAAAAAAATAGTTGATTGATTGATAACCAAACGAGGACTATGTCCCTGTTTAATAGTTAACACTCCATCCTATATAGCATGACCGATTTAATTGCTAAAAGACAAAATTTTCTTTTGAACTTAAAAAGTATCTTCTTGTCAAATAAAATCCTTGACGCACTCTTCCATTTAAGTCACTCAGATCTAATATGGTAAATTATATCTTTATCAATCTCTTCATTAATTTATGATAAATCATAAATACTTAAAGTACTTTTTATATGGTATAAAATTTGAACAAATGTTTATCTCTACATGGGAAACCACTCTATGACTCAGAAAAAATATATTCTAAGTAGTTAGTCTTAGGGTATGTTTGGGAGTTTAGGATGGAATGGAATGGAATGGCAATTAATGGAATGGAGTGGAATGGAATGGAATGAAATGAGTCACTCCATTGTTTGGAAGTTTAAATAAAATAAGAGAGGGACTTCTTTGACTATTGTTTAGAAGTGATACTAAAAATGAATGGAATGGAATGACTTATAATATTTTTTCCAAAATTACCCTTGTAATAAAATATGCATAGTTGCCATGAAATTATTGTAGTAACCCCAAAGCATTTCAAATTGTAGGATGCTCAGAATATAGTTCTCTCATTTTCTTATACAAGCAATC
>JANIHY010000006.1:10148059-10162111 GCA_027479065.1 Erythroxylum brevipes | reverse complement strand
TGAGCCACAACCGGTATCAAAGACCGATATGTTTTGATCAGGAATAGTATTAACCTCAATGACAAACATAATTGAAGGAGTAGAGGCATCTGATGCCTTTTACTGCTTCAGAACATAAAAGTTCTAAGAGCTTTTTTTGTTGTTCGACTTTGGTAGTTAATCGATCCTCCATTTGTTCAACTTTTTTATTCAATTCATCGACTTGAGACTGTACCTCTGATTAACCTTCTTCAACTCCTCTAGTTCTTCTTGAAGTCTCTTTCTGGCCGAAGTCTTCCTTTGTGGTCGAGGCTTAACTCCCATGCCAACGACGTAATCTAATCTAGTGCTAAAGACTTTGTCACACACTTCATCCACTGTCATCGGATGACTTTGTTCTATTGAATCTGCCAGTTCCTTAAACCTTAATTCTTGAAAAAGCAAGAATTAATTATATATACAGTCTAATTTAAGAAATATTTATAAATGAACTATGTACTCACCCATTTTTCTCTACATTCGGTAGTTGTCCATTTACCTTTATGTTCATCATAATGAGTGTGATACCATAGCTTCATCTGGCCACACTCTTCTCTATCTTTGTCACTCTGTTGTATAGAAATATATTACTAGTAATATCTATTGTAAATTTTGAAATGTCAATCAAAGTAAAATATAATTAAAAAGATAACAACTTATAAGCTCATGTCGTATCGCTACAAAGGCCTTGAAACTGGAGTTTGGTCAACATTTGACTTGACTCCTAGCCAATTTGGCTTTTTGACCTTTACCTAATCATACACGTAACAAAATCTATTATAACATCTATAAATCACAATTTATAAATACTAAAATATAATCAGTTGTCAATAAAGTTGTAAAATTAAGTTTTGTGATCAAATTAACTAACTTTTATAGCTGATTGCTCCCAATATTCGCATAAATCCATCTACTCCGCCACTATGACATTATGTGACTTAACATCCTTTCCATGCTTGGTAAAATGCTTTTTAAAATGAAATCTTTGATCTTTAGACCTTAAAATAAGAAACTTCTTCACAGTAGCATGTACTTCGTTGTCTGTCCTCATTATCTTGATTTCCAACCTTTGCTGCAAAAAATTATAAATTATTTGTCAAAGCTTTAGGCATATAGAAAACACATACAATTTAGATAGTTTTATAATACTTACATCTAACTTATCAAATGTAATGTCCAACTCCTCATTAGTAATTTTTTTCCATTTTGTTCTTACAAGTAAGGAAGTTCAAGATGCCACACTAATCTCACTCGATAATTTGGCAGAATGTATGGAGTTGGTTGGTCATCCTTTAGCGTGGGAGATCTCTATCTCCAATTTCTTACCTATCGCCTTATTAATCTTTGCCAATCCTTTTCCTTTTGTGATACCCTTTGTCTTTTTCGACTCACTCGTGGATCCTAAAATAGTAAAGGAATATTTCACAATTAGCATAAAACATACTCTTAATTGGTTAGATAAACAAAAAATAAATAAACTTACTAAATTTTAACAATGTGATATGAAAGATCATACCTGCAATGCTGGCAGAGGTAGTGCTAACACTAGGAATAATAGTGTCATTTACTGTGTCTGATTATTAGAAGTTGGAGGCATCTCTTGAGAAGTTGATGGAGAACTAATATTGCGTCGCATTTTCAAAAGTTGTTCATACTTATCTCTGGGATGAGTAATAAGTGCATATGTGACATCTCTTGGTGTTGGAGTTGGCTCAAAAGGTGTAGGTGCGTGATCTTCTAGCTATGTACGAGCAGATGACTCATTAGTTACACTTCCAAGAAGCTGATGATACCGTGATTATAGTTGTGTTGGTACTAAGCTGCTTGGTGCAGCCTTATTCTTCTTCTTGGGTATACCAAATCCCATTTGAATCACCTTCATTCAATTCTACATTAGATTTCAAAGTAATATTCATTAACCATAATTACAAAAATAACAAAAAACTGACAATCATACTAGTCACTCGCATGTTCACTGCTGAAAGATTATAAAACCTGAAAATGACATGATATGGATGAAGAAACCCAAAAGGTGGTTTTAGAGACTACATATCCATCAGAGAAGTTATAACAGACAAAATTCAACTCATGAATAATAGAAAAATAGCCCATGCCAACTTCATGCAATGAACTATCCACACTTGCCCTACTCATCCATAAGACCAATTCTTGTTGAGGTCATTCATGTTTGAATCTGAAAAATTATAACAACTAAAGCACATGAACCAAACTCTTATCTTCCTAATTGGAATAAAACCCCAAGTTATAGTAATTTTCTTTTGAAAAGTTAAAATAGTATTTAGAAAATAACAAATATAAAAAAGTATTGGTCTTTAGTACAATGCTCACTTAATAAGCTTTTGCAGGTAGATAAGAACTAACCAACATCTATATAGCAAAATATTCTTTAGCTAACGTTACACTAATATAATTCCATTTAAGAAATAAGTAAACAAACTTTTAAGCATTGCCCCTCCTGATCTTAGGCTAAAGCTTGAAAAAGGGACTCAACACTTCAAAGCATCTTTTAGTCCAGGTATAAATTAATTCTCTGTAAAGAAGCAATGTTTACACCATTGATCCTTAAAAGATGTTTATATCTAAATATAACAATTTTATAAACTCAACATAATGGAGACTAGACTTATTAAAATGGAATAAATCCTTAATGCATTTCCAAATATTAACAAATAATTTAAATTTGAAGAAGAGTCACACAAGTGATTCAACAATTAAATGTATAAAATCTTATGAACATATATTGTTCAGTATAGTAACCACCAAGTTCACAAACTAAACAATTTATATGGTGTATCATTGTATTTCCACCTGTGATAAATGATTTGGTGTATTTTGTAACCAAATCATATATTTGCTACTTCAACTAAATGAACATTATTACTTTGCTTAAAGGTTATATATATATGATAAATTCACGAGCAATAAATTTCACAAAAGAACAAGTCACTACGCACAAATAAGTTATCAAAAGTCTCAATTACCTCGATATACGTTGAACAAAAGCAACACTCCTAGCAATCAAAGTAACAGTAAAAATAATCCCACATTACTAAATGAAGCTAAAACGAAGAGACATTTGATCCTTAGCTAAAATCTATAACACTAAACACCCAAAACCCAACTATCTATCAACCACAAAACACTCAAAACCATAAAAATGAACACCTACCCAGCCTAAAAAAGCAAAAGTACTTCCCATTATCACAAATAAAAACCAAAACAAGCTGTAGTAGTTATAAATTGAACTTAACCCACTGAAAGACCAAGCAAATCCAAGAACATTAGTCACTTCTATGATTACATAGAGACTACAACGTCAACAATAATCACAAAACTAAGGCAACACAACACAATAACAGTAGAAAGCTTAATGGGTATTATAGAAAATGAAGCTTACAGCTAAAATCGAAGAAAAGGGAGATATATTGGAAGCCCAAATCGAAGAACAATATGTGAAATATGTGAGAAGGTAACAAATAGATTGTGACAATTAAAGATCAGAAGGAGGAAGGAGAAGCTCGACAACAACGTAACTCTAGCGATGGGCGACAAAACGCAAGTGAACGGGGGAAGGGGATTGGGGTAGAGGTTTAAAGAAAACCAAAACAATATCATTTGGTTTAAAACCAAACGACATCATTTTTCTCCTGAAGCATAACGTTTTAAGTAAGCAAAACAATGTAGTTTTGCTGTTGATAAAGATTGCAAATCGCAATCGTGCTTCATGGTTTGAAAACTCATTATTATGCCTCTGCACGATCGCAACCCAAAGCTTTTTTTAACCAAATGATGTCATTTTGCTCCTGAAGCATAACATTTTAAGTAAGCAAAATAATGTTGTTTTACTTCTGATAAAGGTCACAAAAGCATGATCGCGGCTTCGTTGATGAAGGTCATAAATCGCGATCGTGCTTTAGCACGATTGCAACTTCACAGGATGGTTTGAAAACTCATGATCATGCCTCTGCACAATCCGACCCGAAGATTTTTACAGGAAAATAGTTTTTTGAACATCCTTTGATCTTTTTGTCATAAATTCTTCACCTGACATTCAAATGACTTGATTCTTAATCCAATAGACTCATAACATATTTTTCTTCATCTCAACCAAAAATTATATCCATCTAAAATGGATTGGTTGTTGCATTTAAGATGAAAATGGTGAGGAGTACTGGAATATGAAAATTTGAGATGATTTCACTAAACATACTTTGATATTTTAACTATATTTTTACCAATAGGTATCTAAATGGAATGATTCTTAATTTAAATTTAACTAGAGACATATGGCCACAAATTGTCTGAAGAGATCGAATTTTAATTCCGTCTCTAGAAATTCCATAATCTAACTTGAAGTTGAATATAGAATACAATTATAGTTCAAAGAATAGTCCAAAGTAAATTGAGTATAACTTTTGGAATACTGAATCAATTTGTATGATCTTATTTTCATTAGAAACTTAAGATATTGGAGAATAATTTTCTAGAAGAAAGTATTGCCTAATTGTTTCATTTTCCTTATCAGAATGATGATACAAAGTTGACATGAAAGCATGTTGTTAGAAAAATCTGAAATGGTCATTTGGTTGTGCACGGTCGTGCATTAATGGTGTACGACCATGACTAATTTGATTGGTATGCGGCATGCTTTCTCTCTTCTTCTTCACCGACAATCTCTTCTTCTTCTCTCATTCTTTCTTTCATTATTTTCAGATTTACTCACTCCTAAATAATCAATTTTGCATTTTTATATCCAATACAATCTCCAAACAAGTCAAATTCAAATTTAAACTTCAAACATTAAAAATAATCTGAAACTTCGGATATACTTCCTCTCTCTATTGTAATTTTTCTTAGATTTTTCTTACTTCTATCTTCTTCAATTAACACATAAAACATTTAAACCAATTCTTCTAACTTAATTTCTAGATTTTTGCTCCTGAAGCAGAACATTTTAAGTAAGTCTTCTGCAACGTTTTCTTCATTAAAACATCACGGTTTTTATTTCGTGACGTTTAATTGATAAAACGTAGCAAAAAGTGTTACAAATCAGCGACGTTTTCGAGCAAATCAAAATGTTACGAATTGTAAGTATTTCTTGTAGTGTATTGGGTTTGCATTATATTTTTAAAACCCAAAAAATAAGCTATAGGCTATAGATCACGTACTTGGGTTTGGTGTGCTGTTCAGCATTAACAGACATATAAATTGAAGATGACAATTATGCTATTGAGATCGACAAATACAATGAGAAGGGTAAGTGAGTCGTAACGCCACTGAAGAGTTTAATTTTTCAAAGGAAAAGTTAAAATTCCACAACATTTTGGTACCTATGTATAAACCTAAGTCTTATTATATATCAAGTTTCTTCTCCATAAAATATTATAAAAGGTATAATATAAGCATAAAATTATTTACTTGTTATATATATATAATTTAATTTTAAAAATAATATTTTAATTGTTATTAGTTGTGACAAAGTTTACTTATTCTAGTCTAAGTTAGCCTGACTTGACTTGATCTTGGATTGTCCGGTCCAATCTAATCCTAAATTTAAATTTTTTTTAAAATGATGTCATTTTTATTTTAAGAAATGAAATATTGTATTCCATTGTGTCTAGACTTAGGTAGAGGTTGGGCCTAAGTGAGTCTGGGTCAAATGTTATTTACTGTCACCCCTAATTATTGTTTAAATTAGTAAAGGATATAATTGTTGCTTATAAAATTTTTTATAGCAACTATATTTTAATTTTATTGTCTTTTTAAATATATGGCAATAAAATATTATTAGTGTTGCCTATTAATATTACTATAGGTCACACTTTAAAAATAGTTGCATTATATTAGTTTTAAGCAACATATTGAGTGTTGTAAAGCACTTTGTGCGAGGATGCATGCATGCATGTTCCAGTTGTTCCTGGTGCAACATAAGCCATTTCCTTATTTTTCTTTGGATTGAAATACACCCAAAGAAAATCAAGCTTTATGTGGCTGAAAGTATTCAACGTCTCATTCCAAGATAATTTTACCAGGTCATTAATTTGTGAATTGTTGAATGCATGCATCTGCATAGGATTCGCATCCTGTCCATGTCAAGTGTCATGATATGCATCTCCTAACTTTCCTCTTGCCCAACAACTACATACACCAACCATTTCATGGCTCGTTTTAAGTCTGCATAACTATTTATTTTCCTACTTTTCTCTTTTGAAGAGAGAAATTACAGTTTCCAGCTTTACCAGCCCAAGAAAATTAACACAGGAAAATGTTTACCTTCAAACCGCATGTCTACCAAATTGAGCTTTTGTGATTTTTCACGGTGGATTCCAGTTGATTAAACCATAGAAAGTTCTAAAATGGTTGCTCTATAACGGAGAAATTAGCACGGTTGATGCTAATTTGGAGTATACATGACCAATCATTTGGAGAAGGCCCACAAATTAATTGATTGTCAGGTCATATCAAGTAATCCTGTCAAAAGATGATTGGTAGTAGGCAGAAAATGGGAACTGTGGCGAAGAGAGATGAATAATATGGCCTGGAGCAGAGAAAAAGGAACCGATGGCTTGAGGATGTCCTGATCCATAAAAGAGGGATTTTTCAAACCATGTAGGCCAGGCCTCCGGCCAACCTTGAAAATCTACAAATCTTTGCACGCAAAACCAAACATAAGAAACTACTTACGTGCGAACCAATGCTTTTTATGACCTTCTTTGCTAACACATTGACTAATAATCAATGCTTTTCTTCCCCTCTTAAGTGTCACAAACGCTAATTGCATCTTTACCTTGACCTTGTATTTGTTAGATTTTAAGCAACCACATAAATCTCTCATCCCGTGCATACGAGTACAGGAACAATAGTTCTGTTTTCCTCGAATAATTTCTCTCATTTATTCTGCATATTAACTTCTAAAGAATGATATTATTTGGGCTTTCTAAGCAAACAAGAAGCAAGATGACAAATAAGTGGCCTGATTAACTTTAATTGATAGGACAAATTGCAAATTATGAAATATATTAAACTTAAGAGCAATATCATTATTATAATCGTTTATTAATCAATCGACTGCAGGTAGAAATAAAGAATCATGAATACTTAATCCCTTAACTTTTACCTGTATAAAAATCATGGAATGATATATTTAAATTTTGATTATTTAAAAAAACTCTAATTTATTATAGTATGTGTTATTAAGTGAATTGTATGATGGTGAAAGTATACATATACATATTAATCATGTTTCATATATTTCAATAGAAATATTAAATTCCATTTTCAAATGTTTAGAATTATAAGAATAAATTTTTTGATAATTAAGCGTAAAATTTTAATTTAAAGAAACAATACGATTTCACTGAGAATATCTATTTTGAAAATTAAATATACATTTTCATTAAATAAATCATCTTTTTCTTCATACTTAATTTCATATATTAAATACAAAGAAAGAATATTTCATACGTAGAAGATGTCAAGCACCAGATCGATTATTTGAAATTTTATTACTTATAAATCAAATTATTGTTTTCATATGAAGAGTTTTATGTAGCAACATTTTATTTCATTTTATCATTCAATTCTCACATAATTATCATCACAGTATTCTATTAATTAGGATAACATGAACAATAACCATTTAATGTTCTTGATTACGTTTTGAGAATTATCTATTCTTTGTTGAAACTTAGAACATGGAACAAAACAATTGTGAGTACCGCTACTAAGTACATCCCACCTTTTCTATCAGTTACAAATAAATATAAGATCCCATGCGTAAATATTTTAATAAGAAGAGAGAACACAAAACATTACACTTCGAGTAGATATAACTCTATTTATATGTATGGATCAAGGCAACCCTAAATTATAAGTATGTTGCTTAGTGGTACTACTACGTTAAAACAAAAATCCTTAACACTATTATTAAATCGCAATGCAGGAACTCTGGTGCTCCTGCAGCTCTACTCCCTATACGCATCTGCACTCTTTCTCAAAAACTTCTTTCCTTGTTAAGCACATGATAAGGTTAAATACCGTCTAAAAATATAGGAATCACTCCTCGACAATACACTTTGTAATCGTATTGCATGCTTTTGCTGCCAGTGATATCCAGGGCGAGTCATATTTCTATCTGAATTGGACGCCGTAGTGATAAATGCCCAAGCAACATATATAAATGTGGATATACCTGAAAACGAATTATTATTATGATAATCTCAGAACAGATTGAAATATAGTTAGAACTTAGAATTGAATAATCTTATCAAAACCAAGAAGAAAGAGCCATCAACAACTAATTAATATCTCTCTCACTATGTATATACAAATAGAGAGAGAGAATATTTTTAAGAGAAAATGTTGAGTAATCACATGTCAATGACGCAATAATTAAAGGACCCAATTCAAAGATAAGGATTATCAGACTTACTGTGTGCCATGCAAGCGACGAATGCCGCTAATATTAATATTTGATTATGACGCAGCTTAAGGTTTAAGAAAGACAAGAAGAAAAGTCTCACACACTAGTGTTCTGGCATTCCAATTTTCTATTGCCAGGACTTTCTTTTTCTGGCGACACTCCTTAAAGTTCATATGGCTGTTGAACCATGTTTATGCCTTTCCATATCTCTCTTTGACACTCGCTCCCTCTCTCCCTCTCTCTCATTATTGTGAACTAGTCAGTTAAAATCAAGATCGAAGAAATTAACTCAAAGAATCAATAAGGTATGGGAAGGGCTCCTTGTTGCGACAAAGCTAACGTGAAGAAAGGTCCATGGTCGCCTGAAGAAGATGCTAAGCTCAAATCTTACATAGACCAGCATGGAACTGGCGGTAACTGGATTGCTTTGCCTCAAAAGATCGGTATATGTCCACACTTGCAAATAACTAGTTATCCTCCATTGATTTCTCCTTGCATATTTCTGTTTTCTCTTTCTTTCACTACTTCAACAAGGAAATAAAACTCAGATTAAATTTTTAGCTAGACTGTAGTTATATGTTTTGATTGATTCAGTTAAGTTTCATGCACAAATTGACACTTTTTCTTTTTCTTTTTCTTTTTTGCTGAATCAGGTCTTAAAAGATGCGGGAAGAGCTGTCGTCTCCGATGGTTAAATTATCTTCGTCCAAATTTAAAGCATGGAGGCTTCTCCGAGGAAGAAGATAACATAATCTGTAGCCTCTACATCAGTATTGGGAGCAGGTACATACATATTTGACAATACATATAATTACTTCTTTTCTTATTTCCAAATCTATAATCAGCTTCCTTGGTGGAGCAGATGGTCAATAATTGCAGCACAGTTACCTGGAAGGACCGATAATGACATAAAGAACTACTGGAACACAAGATTGAAGAAGAAGCTTCTTGGAAAGCAGCGTAAAGAACTACAGGCTCGTAGAAGTAGTGGGCTAAAACAAGAGATGGGAAGAGGAAAGGATAATCCAGTGGCTTCATCAGTTGATAACAATATTGTTAACGTAAATCCATGTTGGCCAGAGTTGCATGTGCTGACTCCTATACCATACTCTAACCAGGAACCACGTCTTAACGACCATGCCTCTATTAGGAAATTACTTATCAAGCTTGGAGGGAAGTTTTGTGCGGATCCTCAATATCAACTCATTCAACCTACCACAAACTCTCTTCAATACCCCATAGATATATCTCATAGCCAACAACTTTACGATCACCAGTTGACTAGCATCTCACCTTCTACTTCGGTGGAGGCCTTAAATGTCGACAGTGGGTCTCAAATCGTACAGTATGGAGTAGACGAGGCAGGATTACCGACTTTAGAAGGACGAAGTAATTTCCCCGAGGGGTTCGAGGGAATTGACTACAGCAACTCCCAAAGATTGGATGGTCTGGAATTTCTGTTGAGTGATGATATGGGCAACTACAGAACTGGAACTTCGAATCCTGGTGAAGTCATAATCGACAGCTTTGGTGACGTGAGCTCTCAAATCTATCCTATCCCTCCTGTAACTTTGACGAACTCTGAAGGGATACCACCAAGGTTTCTTCAAGAATTCTCTTCTCATGACCTCAGGTATCCGGGATTGGTGTAATACTGAACTGTGTACATGAATCATACATAGAATTTTAGGAATAGGAGAGGCGAGTGTTGGAATCTTTGAGAAAACCCTAGTAATTATTATTTATTTGATCATTTTGTGAAATCTTTGTTTAGGGCACGCTTTATCTTAACCAGTTCCTGTTCCTTGAGCCAGCTCTCTTTCAATGTACTTCCGAGTTCAGACTAAGTTTCTTTTGCAGTAAATTTGGTTATGTCCTATTGAAGACTTGCAGATAGAAATTAGAACGTACTGGTCCGTAACTTGGATGTTGAAGATTGTGCTTTCTGGCAAGCATTTGAAGTTTCTTTATATGCATAGACTTGAACAACATGCAGGTTAATTAGCCTCGTTATATGCTATATACATTTCCCGATATGAACTCGGATAAGTAGATATGGGATCTCTAAGTTTCTGCACATGGCTTTTAATATCTTGAATGTTTGGTAAGGTTTACTAACCCTAACCATATGCGTTTTTTTTAATCTCTATCTGGAAGAAAATTTGAATATTAGACCTGAAACTAAGCTCTTCAGGGATTAAAAAGGTTTCAAGCTGGACCTCTAATATAGCTATGCAGTATGACTGGCTGGGAAACTATATCTTATTTCAGGCAGACAATCTCCTGATGCTTCGACGCCATAAACTTGATAACCAAATTTGTTTCTGAAGTAAAAAGATGAGCTAACATACATAGAAGCCCTTATGGTAAAATGCTAGGTCATCAGACTCATTCATATAGAAAACTCATTTCCTTAGGAATAGTTCATGACTTTCATAATTGCATATATATAATCCATATCTGCAATTTCAGGCTATAAAAAGTAGCCCGATTTGTTTCAGTAGGGGAGTGCCTGCATCTTTTAGTCAAAGCACTACCGCAGCATTACTCTGATGATTTACCAATGTTGAATTGCATTCTACTTCCAAATAGAAGTAATTAATTTGCTAAAGAAAAACCACAAGCATGCATGTTTCGAGTAGCTGTTGTCCTTTCAACTTGCAAATCTAGTATATGTTAACAACATTTTCTGTGCCATAACTAGTAACAAGATATGCCAAATTTTTCTCATGGAATTTACCGATCGTAAAGAACCTGATTTACCTAACGAACATTTAACGACCAATTTGATGAACTTAAATGTTACTAACCCCCTTGAAACTCCACTCGATTTTTTTCTTTTTCATTTTAGCAAGCCTTGAATGTTTACATATAGTCAAAATTCCCATTGATATGGTCGATGCATGTAATGAGTGCATAACCAATTGGATATTCACTAGATAACAATTAAAATTTGGCGAGTTATTCCACTTTTGTTTCTTGTTTCGCCAAACAATATGTCTGATAGCAACACATTTCAGCTAAAGATGGCTTGGAGTTTTATTCAACCTGAAGTTCTGAGAAGTTCCTTACGTCATCCTTGGCTGACTCTTAAGTCCCGCTGTTGATTACAGTTGTAAATTTTTAAATTTAAACAAAGTCTTCAAGTTGACAAAAGGAAAGTTTGGTAAGCTTATCCTAACTTGTTTGGAATTAGTTGACAAGAAATTGGTGTACAGCGCTGTTTTTGTCAAGGCATTACAAAAGTTGGCCCCCATAACGCCATTAATTAGCAAGAACAACCTTCCATATATCCTGCATTCGAGAATTTTTATGTAAAAGTTGAGTCATAATTTACTTTTTCATTATTAATTATCCCAAAACAGTTGGTAGGATGTGACTGTAGAATTCAGAAAGTCAACAATGTCCCTTAATTGTTCACAAATATGGGAAATGCAAAATGAGGAAGAGGGTCGTGAATTGTTATAGACCATAATTATGTTAAAATTTTAAAAAGATGATTGGATTCTATAATATGAAATTATATGATTCAAACCCTAATTATAAGTACAATTTAATTTGAACAACAAAATGATAAGGATATTGACATATTATTCAAATCTTATTTTAAGAAAATAAGGTTTTAAAATCAAATTTAAATAAAACAAGATATGTTAGATTATGATTCATGATTCATTTAATACTAAATTATCTTGAACTTTTCATGTGTCAAATCTTTTAAATGTATATTTTAATTCACAATTTACATTTTTTAAAATGTAAAACCATACATGTCGCTGCACAATCAAAGAGTTCGAGGACTTAAAGAATCTGATGAGACAATATCGAATCCTAAGAGATAATGCTTGTTGTGTGTAAATAACCAACTATGGTAGTTATTCTACATAGGCTACTGATCATGTTACGATTATCGTTATCTTATTAGTACTTGAAAAGGCCATGTACACATGATGTTTTGAACTTCTCTGTATAAATATACCCAATAGCCTCACTTGTTTAACAAGTGAGGGTTTTCAATTACTCAAATAAACTGTTATTCAATTTGGTATTAGAGCCTGACGCAAAACTACAAAGTTATGGCTACTGATGCTGAACAATCTACCACTACAATCACCTCATCACTCCCAACTGTTCCTAGCTAGTCATCCCTCAACACCACTTCTTACTCTTCCTCCTTCAATAATGCACTTCACTTCATTTTCATGAAATTGACGAATCACAACTATTTATTTTGGAAGACACAAATGTGCCTCTTTCTCTATGGCCAAGGACTATCTGGCTATATAGGTGGCTCTAAACTATGCCCTCCACTAACAATTCCCTCCTCCAACGATGATCAATATGAGATAAATCCTCTTTTTACTGCTTAGATGCAACAGGACCAAATGCTCATGAGCACTTTGATCATCTCCTTGTCCACAGAAGTTCTCCCAGTGGTGATAGACTACACTACGTCTCGAGAAATCTGGCTAACTCTCGAGCAAGCACTTGCTTCTGCCCCCACTACCAGAATTATGCAACTTCATCTGGCACTCTAGGGATCAAGTAAGCATCTAGTGAATCAGTGACAACCTTTCTTTATAGTGTCGCTAGACGACCACTATCTGCAAGTAACTTGAACCTTTATATTTTTAAACGATTAGGGGTGGAATTTAAGGACATTGTTACTACCTTATCCAGAAGACTAGACCCTGTTCCTTTACTAAATTCCATAGTTTTTTGATAAGCCATGAGATCCTCCATAAAGACTCCATTCTAATAATTACTCCAAGCACTACAGGTGCTGAACCTATTATGCAACCAGTAGCTAATGTTGCATAAAGGACTCCTCAATCCAATCAAGGAGGCAGTAATGGTAGAGGCCGTGTTCGAAATGGTAAAGGATGAGGTCATGGACGTGGTAGGAACAACAACACCTATGATCATAGAAATGGATGGAATCAAAACTGGCAAGTAAATCATAATTGGCACGACAACACTGAATAGAGAATAAGGTGCTAACTTTGTAATTTATGGAATCATACTACGAGTTCCTGTCCAAAAAGGTATCAAACTCCTCTTATTCCAAATGCACACTTGGCATCTGTTCCTACTCCATCTTATGTTCAATCGTATCCTTAGTGCCCGAACATTGGTGCCAACCATCATGTCACACCTAACTTAGCTAGTATGGATCACTATGAACTATACCAAGGTAATGATGAACTGCAAGTTGGAAATGGTGAGACACTTCCTATTTAAAATAAAGGGTCTGCGCATATTCCTTGCGACAAATTTTGCACCTTAATGATGTTTTACATGTTCCACTAATCTCAAAACCACTTTTATCTATAAAACGTTTGTCCAAAGACAATAAAGTCTCTTGTGAATTTGATGACTCTACTTGTTATATTAAGGACTAGACACTTCGGACTAGGCTACTAATAGGGCGGACTGAAGCGGATTTGTACATTCTGTCAAATTCAAATCATCTTTCTTCTCCATAGGCTTTTTCAGTCAGGGCGACTCCAACAATTTGGCATTCTCGACTCAGGCATCCAAATCAAAATATGATGAATTTCCTTTTTCGTAAAAATTTGTTACTTAGTAAT
>JANIHY010000006.1:10025901-10038136 GCA_027479065.1 Erythroxylum brevipes | reverse complement strand
AGATTCTCTCCCTTACCAATTTCTTTATATCTTTTCTTTTCATCAGCTCTATGTGATTTGTGCCAAAACATCTGTGCGTGTTCTTAAAAGTTTTTATTTGGAATTGTTCTTCTTGGTTGAAACTAGCATGAAGAACAAATGGACATCTACGATGGCCACCCATACGAACACCTTTTGGCTTGCATTTGTACCTCACTCTCCTTGGTTCATTCCTAACATATGCTAATGCGTATCTTTTGATCAAGGCCCATTTCTTAACAGCATCTTTGAATTGTATTTGGCTTTCAAAAACCATCCCCACAGAAAAATTTGGAATTGTATCATTGGGATCATAAAAAACTGTCCTCCCCTTTCTCCTCAAAACCATTTCACCATCCTCATCACTTGAGCTACAACTGCCTGCATCCTCTGAGTTAAGATAATCACTCTCATATCCTGGTACGTTGCCATCACAATCTTCCTCTGAATCTATTTCATCATCGTGATCACCACCAATACCCTCTGTTTCACCTTCATCTTGGCCTTGATTATCCATATTGTCAACTTCAACAGGTATTTCCCCATCAGCATCACTCCCATCCTCATCTCTCATTATAACAAACTCTCTCACATTACTCCTAGCTACTTGGAATTCATCATCATCTTCTTCTTCACATTGCACATCCACCAAATCCTCTTCATCATCATACGAAGCATGTTCATCTATATCATCATCGCTTTCTTCACCAGTTTCATGAACACCACCTTTCGTACCACCACCACCACCTTCCACACCACCACTTTCCACATTTCTAATTCCTAAACATGCATCCATTGCTCTAGCATTAGTAGTGGGAGTCGCAGCTTGCCCAACACTATCTCTAGTATCAATGTCTTCTGCCTCATTAGTCTCAGGTCCATCCAACTGTTCAATAACTTCATGGGAATGCACTATGTGCTCCACATAAACAGACACAAGCTTGTACTTCCTTAATAGCCTACACATGTCCAGGAAACTGTCATTGTCCCATAACAATCTTTGACCATCAGCAAGGCTTTTTTCAGGATGCAGATAATGCATTCCTGCAACATTTGTAAAGCCAAACTTCTTTGCTTCCCTCATGAACCTGTAGTAACCCAACATGTCTAGATTGTTTAGCTCCATGTAACATGTGTCACCACCGATATACTTCTTGCATCTGCCTTTGATCTCATACGTACCACCATAATGTATCTCCAGTATATATTGTGGCTTTCGATTCATCCTACAAATACACATTAATATTTACGTAAACAATGCATTAATTTTAAAAACATTTCTTTAACATAGAATGCATTATTTTTGGGACCACGTGCTAATTAAACTACATAAACAAGGGCATATCTCCTACTTACAGGAAGCAATTTCTTACTTTGGGTCAACGTATTGGCAAAAACTAGACATGATGTGGGAACACATGGGATATAAAGCTTATAAATTAAATTGGGACCATATGTTCTCCTGTACCCATACAAATTTCATTCCAATATACCTAATAACCAATTTTTTTCCCTACAACTACCATTTTCATTATATATATGTGCTCTTCCATTAATAAAATAATCTCAAGTAATATTAGACAATGATTTCAAAAATCTATAAAGAAAACAACCAATTGCCCATGTCAATAGACAATTTTTTTAAAACAAAAGCTAATTTTTAAACCTCCGAGCACTATGTGGTTGGTTTTATATTGTACAAACTTGATGAATTCAATAAATAAATAAACCCCAAAAATTATAACCCAATGATGTGGAATACCCATATAGAATAAGTCGAACTCGAAATTTCTTTTCCATTTCGAAACCTAAACATATGATTACTTTGTTAAATAAATCTTAAACACATTTTTTATCATATTATTTTGTTAATTAAATCATAAACACCTTTTTTATCATGTTATTATCGGCTAATATATCAACATTTACTTGGTTGTAACAAAGTTATTAAGATGAAAGAAGCTTACTTTTTTTTAATCCGATAGCGCTGACAAGATTCCTGAATTTCTATGAATATTCGATTTCAGTAACCACCAAGCTTCACTCAATGCTTGATTTCTTGTTATTTTCCTATAGGTGTCTTGTAAATTCAAGGGGATTTTAGGGTTTTTGGCCATAGGATGCTGCTATTACTGTGTTTGCTTTGCTTTCTCTCTATTTGATCAGATGTTAAAGTAGGGTTTTTTTAAAATACCTGAGTGGGGCCCACGTGCATTTTTATGGTAGTTGTATACATATTTTCTTTTACCAGTATACGAATTTTAAAAAAAATATGTATTTCAATAATCCAAGGACAAATTTGTCCGAAAACACCCAATTGGGTATCTTGAATGAGAATAAAAAACACAGGGGCTAAGGTGAACGAATTAAAAACACAGGGGCTAAGATGAATAATCAAGTATATCACAGGGGCTCTTTTATGTATTTTTGTATAGCTTTTAATTTTATGATTCCTTAATAACAATAGTAAACGAGCCTCACTAAAGATAGCTAGCTGATTGGTTAGCTTTTGGTGTTCTAGTGTTCTTGATTGATCGGTGACAATTCTTTGTTACGATCGAAACATAAATTAGAATATTCCTTTGTTTAATTTTGTTTTTGCACACTTATAGTTGTGACTGTGACTGTATATGATTCCATATAACAATACCAACAACTCAATATCAATATCAATATCTATAATACAGATATACATAATCAAAATCATTGTACATTATTGTAAGAGATACACGTGCTTCAACATATATTAATTTGTTTTTTGGTATCTTATATCAATAGCTTATATGAAGCTTAACATGACATCTACTTTACACTTAGGTTATGTTTAGTTGGGGGTTTATTAATGGAATGGTATAGAATGTAATATTATTGAATCATTTGGAATGGGGATTTATAATGGAATTGAATGAAATGAGGTAGAAGAGGGGAGTTTCATATTACATCTTATTCCATCATAAATATTAAAAATGAAAAACTTTCAATTTGGGAGGTTTAAGATAGAATATAAATGGATAAATAACTTTACACTATATTATATTATAAACCCTTTATCCAAATAATATTGCACTATATTACATTATGAACTCTTTCATTCCTCCCAAACAACAATTTTCTAATATTACATCTATTTATATTCTATTATATTATAAACCATTATATTCTATTAAAAACCTTACGTCTAATCAAACATAGCCTTAAGAATGAAAAAAAGATTCAAATCCAATGTCTCCGATGTCTACCATTGCTTGTCATTTGGAAACTACAATATCCATATTTTATAGCCAATAATCCTTATCCTATAGGAACTCCCAAATCATTTTTTAAAAACCTTTTTACATAATTGGAAACATGAGGTGATGCAAATGAAATGTTAGAAGATTGAGAAAAACACAAGAGCTATTAGATTGTATTTACATAGATAAAGGGTGAAAGATGTATCCCTGTACCACCTTGTCAGTTTAACTACATACCAAGACAGACATATCTGAACTGAAAGCCGAAACCTTAGTTTTTATGGATATAGGTAACAATTGAAGTTTAAAAGGTTACAAAATCACTTCATACTCTAAATGTTCTAATCCAAAGTGTTGGGATAACTCCTCCAATACAAAGTGATCTCTAAAAGCTAAGAGGTGCTTTGATAGTTCCATGGCCAAGAATGAACTAATGTTTTAAATTTTGTATCATACCAATCAATACTGATTGTATAAGCCAATGTCAGGATTAAAATTTTCAGTACCGTATCTGATTCACCAATTCAAAGATCAAGTTGTCCTAGAAAATTTTAGATTGTACCAACCATACCGATGGATACACTAAAGAAATACATTAAATTTGTAAATTAAGAAAAATATTTTTATGTTTGAACATTTTGAAAATAGCTATTATGTCTAGAAATTATCTTTATATTAGTTTAATGAATAAATTTAGAGTCAAAATAATATTTTAAATTTTAATCATAATATAGAAACAAAATTTTCATATGATTAAAAATATGTTTTATGCGTTGTTAAATTGTTGTTTTTGTAATTTTGTAATTTCTTTTCAAATACTATTTTAAAGAGAAAATCAAACTAAACCAACTATTTATACTTTCTATATGTTACATATCAATGGCCGGTTAAAGTATTGACTGCTAATATTTAGAAAGATTGAAGGGTAAAACAAAGTTCAAAAGTTAACACTGAAAAGGATAAAATGGCATATATACATAAATATTTTACAAAAGAACAATCAAAGTATTTCTCCACGGGCAGCAAATCTGTGCATCAAGTTTTTCTTTTTCTCTTTGCATTTCTGCCCATGCCAGTCTTGGAGTTTGGATTTGCATGAACTTGTATCTTCGCCAACACAGCAGAAGTCCAGAGGGCTCGTTCTACATCTGATGGAGTGAAGGATTCCCCTTTCGAACTTAATTCCTGAAAAAATTTTAAATAGATAAAAGAACAGCATTGATTACTGCCTTTCACTAAAATCCCTTTTAAACTCAATTCTTGAAATTATTTCAAGAGGACAAAAGACACATTGCTCATTTGTGACACAAAGTATCAAATACACACAGCTAAACTTCACATCAAATCTTAAACCATACTATACATCATGAAACAACAGAGCATCAAAACTCTGAGAAGCTTATAGCCATTGTCTCAACAGTTCATCAATAAATAAATTCTGGCAATTGGGGATTTCTTATACCCATCTTGTAAAGTTTATAGCCTAAAATTTCCAATCTTCAAAGATTCGGAAAATATTCATTTAACAAGATATGATTTGGCTAATACACAGATAAGAATAATGCTCGATACTTTAATAAAACAAATTTACACACTAAGTTGGCAAACCGTCTGTGGATTAAGGTATGCAAAGTCCAAGCATGAAAGGAAAAAAAAAACAGTCCACTTTAGTACAAAAAGTTTGTAAAATGTATTAGTAACCAAAGCATTATTTCATATACGATAATACAAACATTTTTTTTTAAAAATAATAATACAAACAATTTTAGAATTTCATCTTTAAACAATAAATAATCTAATTAGTTGTTATAGAACCCACCTGTGAAGTGCGGTGGTTAGACACCATACATGGATAAAAGAAACTATTTATCCACTTAAGTTGTTAATAAAAAGGTTTCCAAATTTTGTTGAGACCTATGGTACTACCCATATGGAATAATGCTAGAGATACAAACTCTTTAACAATTTTATCTTTACAAATTTTCTCAGATTGTTTCTCATAGGAGGAACCCACACATCAAGAAAACTATTACAAACTGATTTGTAACAATATCCATCCCATGAATCAAGGTGGGCATATCCTCTACATCTAGAAAAAATAATTGAAAAGAATCAGGGATTGGGATGCCAAAAGAAAGATTATCAGTTTGGTCTATTATTTCAACCGAAGGAAAGGTTGGAGTTAATTTTATGATGCATAGCAACATCTAATGCTCTTCACTATCCAAAAATATACAAGTTCTCCAATCATTTTACAACAACCAAATTAACTATGTTCTTAGCTGATTAGGCTACTTTGAATTTTCGGTCCAGCCAAACAGAACAGAAATGGTATATGATCACTTAAACCCAATCCACTCCGAATCATCAAATGCTAGTCCAAGTAGTGTGGTGCCAGTAGTGGACAAGGAGCATGTTTTGGCTAAAAGAACAAAACTACACCGATAAATTCCTATCTCCGGTAATAATTGCCAATTCAAAGAAGATGATTCCAGAAAGAGGGATTCTCAAAAGAATGTCTAGGTCACCAAATAAAAGATGATTCTTATCATTGTAAACTAGAACAATTGATGAAATCCTTGGCAATCAACAACCTCGAAAGCAGCATTTTCCAGGGACCATCACAGACAATATCGGCCATTATGATATTTGCCTCAGAAGATTAAGGCAAAGCAATATAGCTTATTTTAATCTAATTTCATCACATTCTCCCCAAAATAAATCCACAGTTATGCCAAACTAAATGAGACATCTCAAACAAGTACGACTTCCACTTTCAAAATACACAAAACTTGTATTGTGAGAAAGAAAAATGACACAAGCACATTAATTTCTTAAACCCATGGTGAAAATGGCACTAACCTCGGCTTTAGTCTTTAGTTTGTCAACGAAAATCAGATACTGCTTCAAAGAATAATCTTTTGAACTACCAAGAGCTGCCTCCATAGCCTATCACCACCATAACGACCACAAAAACACAACCGAACGGGAAAGGGAAAACACAACTTGAACTAAACAATGAGTGACAAAAATTTACCTCATCGGACATAAAGGGCGTCATCTCGGGAGCGTAAGCGGCCAAAACGGCAGAGGCAGTGGCCGGACCGACGCCTTTAAGGACCGTGAGCTCAGAAACCGCTTTAGACACGTCGGGAAGAGCTTTAAATGCCTTAAGAGAAGCAGATTTCACCAGAGCCTCGTCAAGGGACGACACGTAGTCTAACAACCGCGGCCTGAAGCGTAAGGAAAGTGACTACAATATGCTACATCCATCGTTTATACTGAGAGTGACGCTTTAGCTTACCTCCATTTTCCACGAGAGAGCTTCCATTGCATGAGCTTAGAGAGGTCGGAGGTGGTTATGAAGGGGTTAGGGTTTCGTTGGTGGAGGAGAGAAGGTAACTGGACGCGGTAGAATTGGTCCAGAGAAACGAGATTAGGTTTGTTGAGTGACTCGATTCGGGTCGGGTACGTCGAGAGAGCATCTTTCCATAGAGTTACGTCGGAGCATTCAAAATCCATGGGGTCTCTTTCTCTCTGAATTGGTTTCCAACTTTCCCGGTCAATTGAGCGTTTCGGTTTCTTGGTCTTTTGGGTCGAGTTAAGACCCAAAATGGATATTGACTTTCTGGGAACTGGGCTGGCTCTTAAAAAAATAACCAACCCAAATATATAAATCAATATTTCGTTTAATCCAAAGTTCCAAACAAGTAATCTAACACCTTTGAAGTAATCAAATACAGTATTTCTCACGGGGAGTAGTTTTTGGGATACGATCCTCTATCTTATGTTTTTTATGTACTAATTTGTCTTATTTCATCTTAACCATTTATTTTATTTTTTTATGTATTAATTTGTTCCATTTTATCTCAACCATTTATTTTTGTGGGTCCCTCAAAAAAGATGTTGAGATGAAATGAGACAAGTTTGGTACATGAAAAATGGGACAAAAGATTTGAGGGGGTATTGAGACATGATCCTCTGTCTTATTTTTTATGTACCCACAAAAATAAATAGTTAAGATGAAATAGGACATGATTAGTATATGAAAAATAAGACAGAAGATCGAAGGGGGTACTGAGACATGATCCTTTGTCCCATTTTTCATGTTCCAACCTTATTGAATTTCACAAAAATAAATGGTTGAGATGAAATAGAACACAAATAGTACATGGAAAATAATACACAGAATCTTAAGGGTACTTTTTTTTTAATGGGGAGAACCGAAAATAGCTTACACGACAAGACGAGGGATACAGAGTCCCGACATATCCTCAATTAGGAAAGGGTGGCACCCAATAGGTGGATTTACAAGAATGGTGGTTCCTAAATCAAAATGTATGGCATAGCTCGCAAACCATTCTGCGCATCTGTTGTTGTCTCGATAAATGTAGCGATGGATAACCGTCCAATTTCGAGTGAACAGTACATGAATACTCTGAACGAGGGGATTAAGGGCCCTAGAACGGTTAGCCGCGGATGATAGGAGATTGATCACCGCAATCTAGTCCACTTCGAGTTCAATACGATAGCCTAGGTTCCAAGCGAGTGTGAGCCCTGTATACACTCATCACAATTCTGCAATTACCAGCGAGCACGCACGAAGGTTCTAGCTAAAGCCTCAAAGCCAATTGCCTCTACTGTCCCGTATGATGCCGCCTGCTGTGGCAGAGAGTGGGTGCCGTTTGCACTCTCCATCCGTGTTTAGCTTGACCCATCGAGTAGGAGGCTTGCACCATCCAATCAATTGCGCATGTCGAGACAAAATAACAGAAATAGATGAGGACGACTAAAAGAACTGCTCATCAAAGAGGGGCCGATTACGCCAGGTCCAAAGGAACCAACAGGTAACACTAAATAGGATGGACCAATCGTGCGTAAAAACTTGGCGGCGAGAATGAAGATTGGTGGTGAGCCAAACTGGGGTCGGCATACGGAAGAACTCAATAGTGATTATGTGTGAAGGAAAAGAGTGTCACACTTGTTGGGCTTTGCCGCAGTCACGCACAATATGTTGTGCGGATTCCTCGAGACCACAATAAAAACACACTCTATCCGCAATGAGATGCCGCCGAACCTGATGTCGATTTGAGAGTAATCGAGCGTGAGCGAGGAGCCAGAGAAACGAGCGAATGCGTTGAGGACCGTTCTACTTCCAGATGACCTTCCAAATACCATAATGCGAGACTTCCTCGTGATCCATAAACAAAGAGTAGGTGGACACTACTGTGAAGTGTCGCATGTCAGAAATGCCCCAAATTAACTTATCCTGGCCTAGGTGGTCTTTTGGAGGTAAAATATCAACAATGGCTCGGCATATCGATATTGGAAGACACGATTGCAAAGTGTCCCATTGCCAATTACTGTCAGTGTCCACAAAATGCTTGACACTGAGGTAGCGATAAGGAGCAGAAATATGCGTAGTTGCATGGTTAAGCAAAGGTCCCTCCGTATCTACCCATAGGTCCAGCCAAAAACGGATCTTGGAGCCATCACCAATCCTTCACCTTAGGCCCTGGAGTACTATATGCCAAGTCGTTTGTATGCTCCTCCAGATCATGGATCCGCCCACGATGTCTATAGAATTGGGGAGATTATTGGCGTCAAATTTATACTTTGTAGACAGAATTTGAACCCAGAGGGCGTGGGGCTGGTTAATCAAGGACCATCCCAGTTTCGCTAGGAAGGCATCATGAGTTTCGCGAATTTTTCTAATGATGAGGCCCCCCATTTCTTTAGGAGTGCAGACTAAATCCCAATTAACTAAGCCTTTGTTTGGATCCTTATTTGCACAAAGGAAAGGAAAGGAAATATTAAGGAGAAAAGAGGAGAAAAGAATAGAAGAGAAATGATATTTTCTTTCTCCTGTTTGTTTTCCTAATTTATCAAAAGAGGGAATTAAAACTTATATTGGACAAAAGAATTTTTTGAGATCTTTATGCCTTTGATTATAGAACTTGTTTATCTTTTGCTATGAAATTGTTTTTATGTCAACTTCTCTGTGGTAATTAAAATAAAACAAGTTACATATACCCCCCCCCCCTTTCTGAGAACTGACACCACCGTCTTAATTCATTAATTTATCATTCCCGGGCTTTTCTATTACCAATGGATTGCATAGACACACACCAACAAGAAACTCTTTTCAGGTATAGAAAATGTCAATAACCAAACCCCAAAATCCAATTTCCTTTTACAAAAGTTATTCTCCCTTCAAATGTGAGCTGCAACACCTACAACGAGACAAAAACACATCTTACCATTAGTTCAGAAACCACCAAATGGACAAGAAGCATCAATTTTGAAGGTTTCCAAAAGGAAGATTGTACAAAGAGCACCACTACCGACAAGTTTGTTCCATAAGAGGATGTGTTATGCATGGGAACTGTGGCTGTGTCCTTTTTGTTAAATAAGGATACAATGGTAATTTACTTATATTAGGCTTATCTTGTCTTGAATTTCTCCTTCTTTGCTATCAATTTGGTGGGAAATGCATTTGGCCCAATTTTCTCTCCTATTCCTCTCCATTCTCTCACTTTTTCTTTGCTTATTTTTGTCCAAACAATGGAAACTAAGAGAAGTGCAATTCCCTTCATTTCTTTTCTCTTGCTTTCCTTCAATCCAAACAAAGGCTAAATGAATCCGCTGAGTACCTGTAGAATCATAGGGGTACTTTTTATCATCAGATATTACAAATTGTAACAGTTGTCTCGTTTGAAGATTCAGGATTAGGAATCGTTAGGTAGTAAACCGCCTTTTTATCGAATACAGACAGTAGCTAGAAGTGGGATTTGCTTCACCAGTACCTGCCAGCTTTCATTTGTCTGGATTTTGCGACCTTGCAACCCCATGTTGATCCTATCGCCAACGATACTTTTAGATGGGGTCCCACTGCGAATGGAAGTTTCACGGTTGCTTCGACCTATGCGTTAATCGACGGACCCCTCCCGGACATCCCTACTGGCCCTTGGCAGTTTATCTGGAGATGGCCGGGGCCCCAACGAATCCGAACCTTCCTTTGACTAGTGACCAAGTAAAAACTCCTGACTAACCAGCAACGAGTAGCAAGGCGCATTGCGTTTGACAGCAGCTGCCACTTTTGCAAGCTGGAAGAATCCACCTTACATGTCCTTCGAGACTGCTCGAGAGTAAAAGTTTTTTGGGGGAATTTTCCTTCGAAAATTGTTGATCGCGGTTTCTTTCGCCAGCTTCCTAAGGCTTGGGTGACGGTCAACCTTATCAAGAGGCACAAAGTGGCGCACACAGAATGGTCCTTGATTTTTGGCGTTGCTTGTTGGATGCTTTGGAAGTGGCACAACTAGAGCCTTTTTTAGGACGGATTTGCCTAGCCGACTGATGCCTTACGAGTGGTTTTGGCCTATGTAGAGTGGGTCGCTAGAGCGCAGGACGTTGAAAGCCCAATGTTTCCTCATCGGGGCCTTTTGGTAGGCAGTCGGGTGGCCTGGACCACACCACCAGGGGGCTGGGTTAAGATCAATACGGATGGTGCTTTTAACCCGAGATCGGGTATCGGTACTGCTGGGGGCCTCATTCGAGACAGCAAAGGCCTATGGTGCGGCGGTTTTTCCCACCATATTGATCGCAGCTCGGCTATCAATGCTGAGCTTTGGGGTGTCCGCTCGGGCCTCACCCTTGCGTGGATTTTGGGATTTCGCAGGATCATCTTAGAAGTGAACGCCCTAGAGGTCATCCAATTGCTTTTATCTCCCTTTGCTGAGATTGATATCCATTCGTTTTTATTGGCAAGTACCCGGGATTTTCTCCACTGTGATTGGGAGGTGAGACTCGCACATGTCCACCGAGAAGGCAACCAGTGCGCCGATCACCTGGCCGCGTTTGCAGTACATTGCAGCCTAGGACTCCATGTTCTTCAGACGTCCCCTATGTCCCTCCAGGATTTGCTCCACAGGGACCGACAAGGAGTCGAGTATCGCCGAGCGATGCGTGTTTTTGTTTAACTATATTTTAGCTATCCTTTGTAATAAAAAAAAGGTAAAACGACAAGAATTTGAGAAAATCGGCCAAGCGGATCCCACAAACTAGGGCAACAAATTCTGTAGGCCATGCAAAAGCTCTTTAAAGGAAGACCGAAGTCAGTCCAGAGTCGTCCGAACAAGGAGAAGTTAATTATATCGAGAAAAAAGGAAAGTAGACTTTAGCCGAAAGTGTAAAGCATAAAAAGTTATGTTCTTACAGGTTATGATCGGAAAATGGGAGGTGAAGTCGAAGAAAACTTTCAAGGACCGAGTGACTCGCGCGTCAACTTCTGAACGAAAAGGATTTATTAGCATTTAGTAGGGAAGGAGACGAGCACGATAGATACCTTCTTAATGAGAGCTCAGACTCAAACATCTTGTGGTCTTCTTTTTAAATTGTCCTCTTTTCGTTTTCCAATTTCTTTTGGAAAATTAGCAACCGCCAAAAACCGGAGGATGAGATGGCGCCAGCTTTCCTTCGTCTCCTTTGCTAATTTTCTCCTCCATTACTCTTTTTTTCTCGTAGATATCACACCAACACACAATTGTGAAATGTGATTGAAGTATTCTTCGGATCTTATTTGACTTTTCTAATAAATGATATTATTTATAAAAAGTAAAGTACTGATATTATATTTTACTTTTTATAAATAAAATAAATTATATAGATAATAAATCAATAAGTTCAATAAAGGACTTGTTGAAAGGGTTTTAGATACAAAACTTATTTAAGTTCTTGATGCAAGATCTTCTGTTCCTAAATTTGATGTGTCCAGTGTGTTATCTAATTTTTGTGGACTCTATTTATTAAATATATAAAATCTTATTGAACATAGTTAGAACAAAATAATAGGAGTCATGATTGCTTATATTTCAAATTGATATCTAAGTGCAAATGACAAAAAGCTGCTGAACCATAATTTAACTGTAATATAAAAGATTTAAGGTTAAAAAGTTTAAACAAGTTATCATAAAATTGATTAAAGT
>JANIHY010000006.1:10001308-10012579 GCA_027479065.1 Erythroxylum brevipes | reverse complement strand
AGAAAAATTATTTTTTAAATAACAGTCAAACAGTTAACTGAATTTTTATTCTTTTTAAAAAACTATATTAATAAAAATTTTACTGAAATAAGCCCCTTCAAACATACACTAATCCCGTTACAAAATCCGGTGAGAAAAATTGATTGGCTGAGAAAAAAAGGGGTGAAAAGAGGAAAAGGTATTAGAGAGTTCAAAGTAAAGCTTGTGAGAATCGAATCAATAAAGCCGATCACACGCCTCGGCACACGATAGCAATACGGCGTACTTACAAATGCGAGCTGTGGTTGTTAAATTCTCGTGGTCTCCCCTATAAAGGGGGCTTGGTTCTCAGTGCAACAGCAACACGCACAGGTTGGAACTTCTTCACGTGAAAAGTACTAAATTAGCCATTGCCAGCGAAGCTCTTCATCCACGTTAATCCAAACAGCTACTCGCAATCGCAATAGATTATTTTTCTAGAGAACTCTTCTTCCTACTCCTCTACGTTTTAGGACTCTTCCTTAGTGGATTTTGAGTTCGATAATGGCGGATCAGTTCATGCTCGGAGGTATCTTCGCCTCCGTCATTGGACTCATAGTTGTCGCCGTCCTCCATTACGGGGCCAAGAGAAAAGAAAGCTGCCTGCGAGACTCATCCCAGATCGTCAAGAGTATCGCCACTACTCAAGGTGAATGCAGATCCGTTGACGTTTCCGACGTCGACGTCATCATCGTCGGCGCTGGTGTAGCCGGGGCGGCTCTTGCTCACACTCTCGGCAAGGTCAGTTCTAATACGTGTCATCTTGTTTCGTTTTCCTGCATTTTCTAGGCAACCAAACGGAGTCACAGAGCATCTTTAATTTCTTTTATATTGATTATTGAACATTGGGAATGTTGTAGCGGAAGAACGGAACCCTGCTGGCATGCTTATTTTTTAAAACACGAAAAGGTTTTTTTTTATACTGTGATTTGCTGTCAGTGCTGGTATCTTGCGTTTTGTAAACATCAGTTGCCATTGTTTTTTGTTTTTAGTTACTTTTTAAATATTTCTTTTCTTTCTTTTTCCTCTTCTTTAGTTTTATTGTCTGCGCGATTGAGGCTTGTGAATATTCCACTCTGTTACATAAAGGAGATCACCTCTATCTATGGGAGGAATGATGATGTTTGCGTTGCGTATGTAATTGACGGATTAATGCGTTGCGTATATTTTTGACGGATTAATTCAGCAATTTCGAGTTTCTGGGTCTCTTTGAAGTTGTTGAGAATATTCCAGAACTGTGGGTGTTAAATATGCATACTATCATCAAACTACTAGGTTGGCCCCCTTCTTTTTCTTTGTATGGACTGCGCGGTGTCAAGACTGTTTCCTGTGGTTGATTTGAAGATTGGATTGCGTTTTCTTTTTTAGAGTTTTCTTGTACTTTCTGTCATGATTTTTAGTTCTTTACTTGTCGAAGATTTTTAGTTATTTACTTATCAAGAGTTTTCTTGTACTTTCTGTGTGGACATATTTCTCATTTAGAAACCAGCAATACAGCTCTACATGAGTTATCAAAGTTTTCGTCATGCTAATCACATACCGGGTTTCTTTGTCCTGTTGTTATATGAATGCTTGTACTGAAAACGAATTATTATTTCGGAATGTCCACCGACTATGGCAACATATCTGTTTATTTTTATTTCTAACATCACAACTGAGAGTTCTTTAAATTGAAAATTAACCATGTCTCAAATACAGGACGGTCGTCGAGTGCATGTAATTGAAAGGGACCTAACTGAGCCTGACAGAATTGTTGGCGAACTGCTGCAACCAGGGGGTTACCTAAAGTTGATTGAGTTGGGTCTTGAAGGTGTGTTCATGTAAAATTTTATAGTTATATGGGATTCTTCCGATTGCCCACATCTAACCACAGAACATTGGTCTGTCTGCAGATTGTGTGCAGGAAATTGATGCTCAAAGGGTGTTTGGTTACGCTCTTTTCAAGGATGGAAAACACACTCAACTCTCTTATCCTTTGGAAAATTTTCACTCAGATGTTTCAGGGAGGAGCTTTCATAATGGGCGCTTCATACAAAGAATGCGACAAAAGGCTGCTTCGCTTCCTAAGTATGTTCATATTTGTTGCCGCTGTACCTTTGTGCACTAACGCTTTGAATGATTCCAACAAATCATTGATATCATAGTTTCTAATTTCACTTCAATTAGACATTTTAACCATTCGATTTTTAGAGACTTACGCTGCATTTAGATCTGTGGAAATTCAATTAAAAGTTGCTCTGTTATTCATGACTTCTCTTTTTATTTACTAGTGTACGACTGGAGCAAGGAACTGTCACTTCTCTACTTGAGGAAAAGGGGATCATCAAAGGTGTTCAGTATAAATCAAAATCAGGCCAAGAGCTAACATCATTTGCACCTTTGACAATAGTATGTGATGGCTGTTTCTCAAACCTGCGCCGCTCTCTCTGTGACCCTAAGGTAATAGAGACTTTCCAACCTTATTTTATGAGGTTCTCCTCCAAATTAATAGTATAATGTGTTTTGACTATGAATTGCTTGCATAACTAGGGTGCAGCTAGATCTGAACAGCAGTTTAAATTATTGTATGCAGGTAGATGTGCCTTCTTGTTTTGTTGGTTTGGTATTGGAGAACTGCCAACTTCCATATGCAAATCATGGCCATGTTATACTAGCAGATCCTTCACCAATTTTATTCTATCCTATCAGTAGCACAGAGGTCCGTTGTTTGGTTGATGTTCCTGGCCAGAAAGTTCCCTCCATTTCAAATGGTGAAATGGGAAATTATTTGAAGACTGTGGTGGCACCTCAGGTTATATTGTTTCCCATCTATTCATTCCCAACTATATGTTTGGCCTGTCAGTTAAAACTGCGCTTTTTTACCTTGTTTTTGATTATATCTCAACTGACCTCAAACGATGGCTCTTGCAGATTCCTCCAGAAATTTATGATGCTTTCATAGCTGCAGTTGACAAAGGTAACATTAGGACAATGCCAAACAGAAGCATGCCAGCAGCACCACATCCTACACCAGGTGCATTGTTAATGGGTGACGCATTCAACATGCGTCATCCTCTAACTGGTGGAGGGATGACTGTTGCACTCTCAGACATTGTTGTACTTCGGGATCTTCTAAAGCCCTTGCACGACCTGCACGACTCATCTTCTCTCTGCAAGTATCTTGAATGCTTCTATACCTTGCGTAAGGTAAGTTGTCTTAAGATTTGGTTTCTCTATCCTTTCATTGTGAAGGTTTTCTTACACAGTTTTTATTGATAGCAAATTTGACAATAGCTTTGGTCAAACTGAATAGAAATTCCTTTCTCGGTAATTGCAGCCCGTGGCGTCAACAATCAACACACTAGCTGGTGCCCTCTACAAGGTGTTTTGTGCTTCACCTGATCAAGCTAGAAGAGAAATGCGCGAGGCTTGCTTCGATTATCTGAGTCTTGGTGGTTTATGCTCAGCTGGACCAGTCTCTTTGCTGTCTGGATTAAACCCTCGTCCGATGTGTTTGGTAATGCATTTCTTTGCGGTTGCAATTTATGGTGTTGGCCGCTTGCTACTGCCATTCCCTTCACCTAAGCGTCTCTGGATTGGCGCTAGACTGATTTCGGTCTGTATTTTTTCCTCTTGTTGCCACACTTTTTTACATTGCTTTACGATTTATTCCAATGAGAAGTAGTTTTAATTTCGCTGAATCATGTCAAGTCGAATTTGTTAACCTATCTCGTTGCAGGGTGCATCAGGGATCATCTTCCCCATTATCAAGGCAGAAGGGGTTAGGCAAATGTTCTTTCCTGCAACTGTTCCTGCCTATTATAGAGCTCCTCCTGTGAAAACGGCTTGAGTCTATCCCCCTACATGTCTCTCATCCCTTATGTTGCTCAAAGGTTTAAGCGAAGGATGAGTACTCTGAGGAAGAACTGTGCATAATTTGCAAATTTGTTATTTAACTTTTAAGAAAAAAAAGGGGGGCTTGGAATTTTCTAAATTGTAGTAGCTCTTACTCTGAGTTCTAAAAATGTTATTATTTATTTGTTTTAATTTTTGGAATATTGTTGTACCTCAGTTCTCAGTTGATGTAATTTTGGTTAGTGCCAACTTTTTATACTTTTTGACGCGTTAAAAAGAGGTAAATTTAAAACAAGTAATCAGTTGACGAATCATTACATAGATTCGTCAATGTTTGACTTGGCTAGGGTCGTTGACTTGTAAATTAGATAAAGTGGTTCCCAGTTTAATTCACCTCTCGAGTCATGACCGCTCCTTTCCTTCCACGAGGTCGATTGCTTTTTAGAAGCAAAGAACTTTAGTAAGAGACCCGACGAAGAAATAAGCCGAAGACGAAGGTAGTCGCTCCAAAGTTCGAGTTTCTGTCCTTGTACGACGACGTCCGCTCTATGGAGTTTGAGGACTAATATTAACTTTCACACTAGCGCTTTTTTACAATCAAGAACTCCGTCTCTTAAATCTTTTTTCTTAATTAATTTTCTAACTTTTAATATGAAGTTAGTATATAATAAATTTTAGCAAGCAACTTGACTTTTAACTAACCAATGTGTGACGACCCAAATACAACAACTTAAATCTTAATCTACAGCATCCACGTCGAGTCTACCCTAACCATGTACTTAAAACCGTACTAATATTTCTCAAAAGTTAGTTCATAGGAAGCGAGTGGACCTGAACAAATGGTAAGAAATTGAAAATAGGCCATCAATTCTAACAACGCCATCTTCTTCGGCTAAAAATTCGAAGAACAATCACAGTTAGGACTTAGGAGGTTAAAAAAAAACAGAACAACCTATACAACCAAAAAACTTCCCATTGTCTCCTTTTGCTAAATCAGTTTAACTTGTTGTCAAAGTAACAAAATCCTTTTTGAGTTCTTTGCTTCAACCTTTTTCTTGCCAGAAGCTAGACCTCCGGGTTCAAATGTCCTGCAGAAGATAACAATAGATGTGAAGATGAGGCAGATGCAATATATATGGTAAGAGTCTGACTTATGTCTGGACCTTTCTGTACCATTTGCTCCCAAACCGTAAATGGCAGAGCTTGAATCAAATCCCATTTGGAAAAGGCTTTGTAGTTCATTGTCCAATGCAGCCTGTGGATATGAGAAGAAGTATGGTTTTTGAGCGTCAAACAACATTTTGACACAACATTTTTGTAACCTTAATACTTACTAGAGGCATGGAAGGCAACTGCTGGTTTGTGTCTGGAACAACCGGTATGCTGGGTTGAAAAACTCCATGACAATAAGGATTACAGTTCATCACAGGACTAAACCCCATAAATGATGAATTACCATTTCGTGGATGGAGCATCTAGATAGAAGCAAGACAGGAACATAAACTGTTCATAAAACATTGACAAAGTACTTGCAATCTACGTTGTAAACCATAGAAACATCTGCTTACATCTTTGGATAGAATCCTCTCAACATCAATTTTCAATTCAGGGTTTACAGTAGCGAGTTTCATGGACAAAAACTGCAATAGGAAGGCAAAATACTTAATCAGTTAATTGCACAGACAATAACCCAAATGCAAGAGTTGAATGACAAGTATTTATTTAGTTCAACTCAGCTGTCCTTTACTTTTTTTTTATTATTGGTTGCTTATTCATAAAACCTTTACTATAATAATCTCAAAGGAGGAGCATTAGCAGGTAAACAGTAGAAGAACTACTTAATCAACTTGGATTTAAAATGTATGTAAGAATCTCCACTTGAGATAATTTCAATGAGGAACAGTCCACTTTACAAGGTCAGCTTATAAGGTAAAGAAGTGACTTGAGTCGATCAAACTCCGGACCAAATACAGCCCTCTTGTGAAAATATCAATTTGAGAATTTCATTTCAAGCATCAGGATTACATACCTCGACCTGCTGTTGCAACGACTGCACATAGTTGATAATCTCATCAAGCATGACCGCTTTCCCAGTGATCTAATAAAATGAGCAAACCCAGACATTATATATTAATTTATTTTAGACGGAAGAACATTTCATTCAGAAGTTAGGCCTTCCAAAAGGACACCTTATTGCATCCTGGAACAAGGTCTTGAAGCAATTTCATCCTCTCACTTATCTTTTCCCTCCTCACCTGCAAAAAACTTCTAACCTCAATATAAAGGAAACTGTGCCATTATCCCATAGTATACATTACAAAATATGCTTATACAAACCCTCTCTGCAAGACTGTGGCTATTGGTCGCCTGACCCCTCCTAGCTCTCACATGAATGTAATTATCTTTAGGAGCCTCTGCACTGTTAGAATCATCCTTGGATTGTTTTATTTCCTCTTTTCCCCGTGTATATGGACCAGTGTTTAGTTCATCTTTTGGCTTTTTGTCATCCTGTTCGTTGGGCACACTAGAGTTCTCTTTAGAAGGGTCCTTCTGCAACTCACCTTCACCATTCTACAACCAATTCCATATCAGTTCAGAGAGATAAGTTATAAACAAGGGCAAAGTGCCAGAAAATTCTGCAACTTTTAATCAGAACCTGATAAACGTAATCCAGATTACCTTCTTTGGATCAAATCGAGAATTAGACTCCAGAACTTGTTTCCTTCTCTTCTCATTGGAAGAAGCTCCAAAAGCTGCTGCTTCCAATTGCTGGAGACCATCACAAGACTGTTTGTTATTTGCTATCCTTCGGCCTTCCTTGTTAATATCGTAAGCTGGAGGGCATTTAGTACTGGGAATCTGAGCAGACCCAGTTAGACAATAGGAACCAACTATATCAGAGAAATTCCCACTTCCAGCCAGTTCAACTAAACTTGGATCAGATGGGTAACTAAAAAGGTGGGTATTGCTGCTTATTCCTTGGTTTTCCACAAGAGCAGAGTAAGACGAATTAGTAAATTCACCTTGAGAAAGTATTGTTGAACCTTCAAGGTTCTCATGCTGACCCAGTGAAACTACATTATCCCACCCTGACGCAAAGAATGGATTTGTGCTCATTCCTGATGAGCAATTAATCACGCTCTCATCTCTACTTCGAAACCCCATCCCATCATTGCTACCGGCAACACTACCCATTTTCTAGATTCAAATGTCAAGGAACTAACCTATGTAGGAATAACACTGAGTACAACTATAGATGAGGAACTAAGTTAAAAACAAACTGGGTTTGATCAACTTTAACCAGTGATATCTTCCAGGACTCGGTAAAGAACAAGCAGTGTTGACAGCTTTATACAACTGAGAAGGTGGCTAAAGTAGAAAGGAATACTTGAAGCATCCCATGGACGCAAAGTGATAAAGGTAAGTGTCCAATGTGTGAGGCATAAAATCTAATCTGCCCAGCTAATTACCTCATCTTTCAGAAACTCTAGGATCAAGTAGAACATGCAAGGACATGATGGAAACTTAGAAATGCTTCCTACAGACAAAAAGTGAAACTTTCAGAGCATAAAGCATACTTATGCAGAGAAGTTCAATAGCTAATAAACAGCTCACAGGACCTAAAAAAGAAAAGTAGATTCGCTTTTTCACTTTTGCTTGTACGTGAACTATAATTTCCAACCTTTAGTCGATTTAACATCGATGTTACATTGGAATTCATCAGAGTTAAAAGGTCCAAGCAACAGGAGAGAAAGAACACAAAGAAATTGGTGCGTGAAGAAATCCCAACAAGGAAATGACTAGTTGTTGATGTATTGAATCAAAAACCCAACATTCCAGTAACTAAGCAAAAGGAATCTATTGGGACTTCTTTTGAGATATTCTCAGATGGGTGTCCAAAAATAGCCAAAAAGTATCAAACTCTAGTTCAATTATGCAAAGAAACAGAATATTAACAAGATTTGCAGTAACAATTCCCTGAAATGGGTGACCAATAGTAGCCTCAACAGCATCAAATGCCAGCTTAAGTTTTTTGACTACAAAAACCAAAGTTCAGAAAAATGATACTCCCACAATCAGCGGAAGAGGCATCAAATTCAAACTTTACTCAATCACAGGCAATGCAGATGGATATCTATGCATGAACCTAGAGAGAACACTGAGAAATAGTATCCCTATACAAAGAGAGCGAGACAGAGGAAGTTGTGATTGCCCTTTGGCTTTGGCTTACCTGCTCACGCAAACAAATGAGACGCATGATTTTAAAAGACAAACTAACTCCTGCTCCCAACTGCCCTTGTTCCTAAATTATTGCAGAACCTAATCACTCTACTTCCTATAACCTCTCTCATTACAGTTTTTAGAATTTTAAATTGTATTTTATGTTTTTTCAAGTTAATATTATGATAAATATTTATCCTGGGGGAGGTTCTTCTCTTCTCTTCAAGCCCAAGCTTGGCTGCCATAGCTAATAGCTTGCTTTACTTCCTTCTTTTACTATAATCTACTTTCCCTTTTTCTTATTTATTTATTTATTTACTGACACATTTGCCAACGAACAACCACTCGTTTCATTTTCATTTCTTTTGAGAAGTAACTTTATGATGAACTTCAGTTCCATCAGCTTCCATGATCTACCCTTCCCATCATCAGATTGATACACGGCCCCACCAAATCCCTGGCACAGGGTGCCTGTTCCCGGTTACTTGTGTCATCGCCATCCCCATCCATCCGGAATTGATCCCCTACCAAAAGTCTAATAAAATCATGGTTTTATATATTAAATAGGTTGGTATGAGTAGTTTAATACTCTCATCCTCTAATCAGAAGTTTTGAATTCGAATCTTGAGAATGAATAAATCTATTTAGTCAGCACTTTATCTCTTATGAGCTGACCCGATACGAATAAAAATTAGTCTAAAAATAGATAACTTAAAGACACATTTTTATAATTGAAACTCTCATAAAATATCTCGTAGATTAAGAAAAAAATTATGGTTCCGTAACCCAACTCAACGATCTCGTTCCGGTCTTTCCTTACCTGACAGGCCAATTGTATGGCTGTAATTAGACAAGTTCACTGCTTGTGAAAGAACATTAGTTGGCTTCTTATTTTTATATTAATTTTAACAAAACACCTGCAGCAACCTCTTTTTCTTTTTAACTTTGGTTAGCTTTGTCAATGAAGATAAGGAATAAAGGAATCTAATCATCAATTTTACCTTCTTGTCCTGCTATGTTTTTATTTCCAGCTAAGTAGATGCAATGCTTCTGCCCAAAACCCCAAAAAACGCCTACCTGGTCAATAGCAATGCTGGCCTTGATTTTCCAGGCAGGAACAGGAATATTATAAATTTGCTACTTGTACCCTTCCCTTCCTTACAAGAAATGTGTGTGTGACATAAGTAGATAGTGTCATGAAAATGAAAATGAAAAGGCCAGACCCAGACAGGACCCTGTGCTAAACGTGAAGAAGTGCACGCCCAAAACTAGCATGCAGTATGATGATTGGAATGCTACCCCGAACTAATCAACGTATCTCAATCATATCATTAAGATCTTAGAGCCACTGAAATATGAGTTAGGGAACCACCAATACACGATTGATTAGTTTAAAAAACCTTATCAACAACAAGTTAATCACGCGAGTGACATTTCTCAAGCTTTTTAGTGGGCCAATCTCTAGGTCCCACAAGATGCGGCCCTGCCTAATTACCAATGATGTGTTGGATACCTAAGATTAAAAAGTGTTAGGCTTCACATCCTATGCCCATGCCTTGTTTGCTTTACTCTAATCAACTCCCTTACTTTTACACTAAGCTTTTTTTGTCCTCTCTTCTTTGGCGAAACTTAAGAGCCCATATTTGTCTTTTCTTTTCCAGTCACCTCCTACCTAGCAGACCAAAAACAGCACATAACCGACCTATATGTTTTCTATGGTAGGTTGTCTTAGTTGGAGATTAGAGTTAGATAGTATGTTTACATTCAGTGAATGAGTCACAGACAAAGAATCTATCAGTTCTTCCGATGAGACTTAATAAGAAGTAATGATAACGCAAGTGGCTTTAGAAAGAAAAGAAAAAAAAGTAGAAAGGCTGCTTGCCCTTGAGGAAGCTTGATAAGAAGAAAAACAAATGATAGCTTCCAACACAATTGCTGCCAAATAGCCAATGGTTTTGGAGACATTGATGTTTCCAAGTAAAGCAAGCCCTTCGTGCTAACAAATTTATATACATAGGAAAAAAGGGAAATCATGAATACTTTAGGAAGCATTAATATGCGCAGTACTTTATTGATTCTTTCTCGTAGTGGCACAGTTAGATTTAATCAAGACATGTGAAGATAATAAACTGGATCATCAAACTATCAAAAATATAATTAGAATTATGGAAATACAAAAATTTCAAAACCAGTGGAAATTCGATAATATACATGTGCATTTATTATTTAAGGCTCGCAAGTACAAGAACAAAGCAAGCATGTTGAAAATTATAATCGATACTGTCAAATGAAGTGTAGTTAGACTATTTTATGTCCCATGTAACTTATAATTTGAGTATTGTGAAAAGCATTCAAGATAATGATTATTGGGTATTATAGAATGAGTCTCAAATAGTCACGGACCCTTTTTCACTCTCTCCCACTTACCAAAGGACATATCCATTGGTGATATTATATAAGTTGAAACAACTTATTGAAACATAAGTTTTTATTTCTGAACCATTGAGGAATTCGATAAAAGATGAAGACGAGAGGAAATAAACGATTTTTACGACAAATACGAAATCATGGATACATGTACGCACAATCATTCGATCCGATAAATTGATTTACAGCAGTATATAGTATAAGTACAAGGTAACAAAATTTATTGATTACATAAAAAAATGAATAATGTTGCTTATAACTAGGTAATAGAATATTTTCAAATTATAGTAATAATGTTGAATGGATATAGCAACAATTTGAGTTTTTATAAGGCAATAAAGTGATCTTTCTAGGTAACAATAACAAACAACAAAGACAACAATTTATTCTTTCATCAAGAATAATATGTTAATGTAAAAGTAGACCCTTGTCATCCATATATATACATTAATGTTCATTAGGATATTAATCTATAGTATTGAAGATATATAGTCATACATAAATTAATGTATGTTCTTAAATATTTACTAACAAATGTCAATGTTAAACACTGCATCTAAATATGCAATCATATAGAATTCAATCCTTAACATATCCAAAATATAATAGCCAAAAATCACTAACTAAAGATGCACCTACGTCATCTTTCTCTTCTTCTTATAGAATATAAATGTATTAACCAAAATATATAACAAAACTAATATGATCCCAAGCTTGCCTTCCATTTCTTTTTGATTTAATTAACTCTACAAAGACTAAAATAGCCCTCCT
>JANIHY010000006.1:9957129-9967924 GCA_027479065.1 Erythroxylum brevipes | reverse complement strand
TTTTTAAATTTATTACTAAAAACTTCATATAATTTAAATATGGAAGTTTTACTAAGAGAGTCCTTTGTCAATAATAATAGGGTTTTTAATGTTTTCTCTATCTTAATGAATTGATTTTCTATAGTTTGTAAGTATCTATTTTATAATTATTTTGATAGAAATGTTTTTATTGTCTTTTGAATCTTTTTTTTAATTTTTATTTGAAGAGTGGGGATGTTTACTAAATGTTTACTTTATTATTGTTACTAAGAAAATGGCATTCTATTATATTTTCTTATACATATATTTTAACCCATTCAAAAAAAATATTATATATTTTTTAGTTGTTTAATAATTTATTGAATTTATTTGATAAAATTATTTAAAATGTAGTATTACTAATTTTATAAATAATAAAAATTTCTTATAAATATTTTTATTAAGTTCAAAATATATATAGTTCATTTTTTCCATTTTCAATTACTGAAAAAAAAAGTTAGAGAGGTTGGAAATAATTGATGCTCAATATTTAGAATGTCTTTATAAATTGATTACGGCATGTTTTGATTATAATCTATACTTTAATTAGATGCATTAAAAGTTAAATATTCTACTAAATCTTTACTTAGAACAATTGTAATAGATGGAATTATTAAAATTTTATCCAAATCAATCGTGCTTGCATTATCCTCATATCAAAATTCGTTGATTTTCTATTAAAGGGCAGTTTTTACAAAATAAAAATGAAATTATTACGGCTTTTTAATTTTTTATAAAAATAAATTCAATAAATTATTTGAATTTTTGTTAGAACTATAAAATACATGGACTGGAAAATTGACAGTGACAGGGACCAATCCGTGTTAGATCGATGTCACAAGCTTTTGTCTTCCTTAAAGCCTACATGACAACAAAGTCGTCTATCGCCATAGCATATAAGCCCATAAACGCTGGATATCATTATTTGATTTGACCCACAACCTAACCTTGGGCCCGAATTGAAGCCCAAATTAGATGAAAAGACAATCACAACCAACTATAATACCTTTATTGAGAAAAAAAATGCAAATTTCAAACTAACAATTGGTGGTTGAAGCTTTCATTTTCTAATAAATTTTTAGAGAATACCAAAATGAAAATATTAAAGGGATAATAAATGATAAGAGTGAACTAACCAAATAGTTACTTCTAATTATTTTAGCAATGGTTTGACACAAACTCAATTCTTATTAATAAACTTTACATTCTACCCACATTAATAATATGATTCCAGAGCAAGTATGGCTCGGATTCTTAATTTCCTAGTTAGTAAAGGTCAACTAACCAAATATCTGATTCTAATTATTCCTAAATTTAATTATTATGAATGACCTATATATTCTAGTCATATTAAAAATTTTAATTCAAATTCACAATACAACATGGTAACAAATGAGTTGGTACATAAATTTGTCTTACGCAATTGTTCATATTTGACAAACCAGGTCATCACATTTCAAAATTTTTACGGTGTTATCATTTCAAAAGAAGTGAATTAAATGGGTATCATTTGTCATATTCTGAAGCTCACATGAAAGTTTATAGTCCACTGACCATGCAATAGTCACAGACAGCTGATGTTGAATAAAAAGGCCACAAACCACCATGAGGTCTCCCAAAAAGAAACAGACCACTTGTGTTACCGTATTTTCCTGTCAACTCAAGCGCCTGCTTGGGCTTAGCTGCTCTATTTAATGCTCGGCCTACCAAGCGGTAGGTCACCTATCGTGTTGGCTTGGGACCAGTTGGGATATAATGAATATGGACCACACCACAGCACATTCCTACATTTAGTTCTCTCAGATTTCTACATTTGTATGATTTGGCATGTTTGTTGAGTTTGCCTCCTGCCTGCCAATACTCCTCAAGCATTTGTATACTCACTCCAAATTAACTAACGGCATGTCTTCAGCCAAAAGTTAAGCTTCTCAAGCTTGTATTAGTTAGTTATCCAAGGCCTAACCTTCTGGCCCTTATTTGGACTTCATATCACTTATTAATCTCACTATCCAACAAGCTTATTAAAATGACGATATAGCTGAAATGATGACTTGTCACAATTATTCAATATGATGTGAACCGTCGATGCTCTTCTTAAGAGTTTTAATAGGTCGGCCGATCTGCTCCAAACTCTAGGCTACAAGAGAGGACAATCACAGGCTCCTCAAGCTACGGAGGCTACGGCGGGCAACAGCGGTGGTGACGGCCAAATAATGCCACGTGGAACCACCGTGTCCAAAAGTGAAAGCTCAAAACGACAGGAGATCACGAGGGCCAAAGATTCTAAATTGGATACGAGACGTTGACAGGTCTTTACACGTTTCGGGACAGATTTTTCTGTTGCGCCTATCTTGTTCCTTCCTATTTCTAACAAATCTCATCCATTCGTTGCAATAAGTTGGACGGCTGAGATTCACCGGAAACAAACGTCTACACTAGCATCAGCCCCTGAACGTAACGGCTCCGACGAGACGACATCTGGGTGTCTCACCTTTTAATCTTTTGTCTTGCTGAGCTATTCACTAGGTAGCTAGCTACTACTGTGTACGAATGCTTAAGCCGTGTCTTGTCGGCATCTGAAGTCAGAAGTCGGTTTCTTCATTTGGAATTTTTTGGCTGCTTGGTCAGGTGCCATGGTAAAGTAGTGCAAGTTAAAAGACCACAGAACTTTGTGAACATAACTAATGGAACCCCTTAAGAGCCGGTGGTAACAGGGAAAACCGTGTGATAAGTGAAGAAGATAAAAATCTTGTTCACGGGAGATTTAGATCAGGGCATCATAAAGATTTTGTATGTGCACGTTTTGTCTTGAGTACGCGGTAGAAAAATATCTGTTTGTTTTAATCGACGTTGCTTCATGTTTGAGAGAAAGGAGACAGGTTTGGTGCAAAACTTGATAAAGTAACGACAACAGCTATCGACATGTTAACGCCTGTAATTTGATATAGACCACACCCTGGAATTTAAGTACAAGGAAAAGAATTCGTAAATTTGCTCCTCCTCCCGAATTTCTGTTTGAGCAAGATACTGTATTGCCCCAAGGTTTTAATGCGGTAGAGGAAATAAATGTGCCTACGAAGAGTCGAGAGCTTCCCAGCTGACATGAATATCCAAAAGTAAAGAAAGTGGTCCAAAATGTTACCAACTTGCCGAGGTCTCCCCTGAAGGGGCAGACTCCTCTATAAAAACCGAGCATCACCGGTTCCGTATATCTAGTAGAACTAATACCATTGGATTTGAATGTCTTAGTAAAAGCGTAATGGACCATGTTCAAGGCTTGAGGTCTCACTCACACAAATATGTATCTTAACATTCAATGACATTCTGGACCATACAAAGGCAATCAGATTCAGGTTACCTGGTACAGCTATGGAGGGATTTAAACGCTATTGAGAGTTTGTTTTGTTCCGACTATTAGATTCTGATGATCTTGGCTTCGAGTCTTCAAATCTTACAGAAGTAGACGAGAGGCACGTATTAGGTTAGACCAGCAGGCAAAAGGTACGAATTATGTTGGCATTCAAAGGCGAGCTTGTGATTCAAAGTCACGCATATAATTTAGTTAGGCAAAATCACAGTTCATAATGTTTACATGATTATGATTTTGAAATATTACAATCTATGTACGACCTAGCTCGTGTGCGAGTAAGATGATAGCATTATGAACTTCATTTGAGCGGCCTATCCAAGCTGTCAACAACAACAACCAATTGCAATCATGGTTTTTGACTAACTTAAAGACGTTTCAGATCATCGTTTTAACTTTTTTGTTAAAAATGAGATGTGCCAATTTGCTTTACAATCTTTTTCTTCGTGAAATTGCAATCTTTTTGACCAAGAATCACTCATTGTGGACCTTTGCTTTGGAATGTCATGGTTTTGTCTGTCTGATCCCTTTTGGTGTAGAGTTCCTCTCATTGTCCAATCAAAGGTTGTTTCCTCTCCATACATTTTGGCCTTTTATCTTGAAAAGTAAGGATTTTTCGGTGATTGCAATCTGTAGGGCATTTGAGAAAATCCCGCGAACAAAGCTGCACAGATTAGCCTGGCTTAATCTCATAATCTTATCTTATTTTCAAAAGCAGGCTCCAAATGTCAAAAACCGAGACACAAAACACACCCTCATGGCGTTTTTGGTACACCTCCAAGCTATACAAATTAGAAAGGAACATAAGCTCTTGACTTTGATCTTTATCATTTTCTTCTGCAATGAGCGTCAAAATGTGTTAACTAAGAAGAGGCTGTTACTATAATTCTTCTTTAGTGACTTCTGGTTTCCGACATCAGATCTCGAGTTCTTCTGATAAAGAAAAATAATGAATGATTATAGTCGCTAATCAACGTCGACCACATGCACACGAGCAGTGCACATGCGATGAAGAATTGTGTCACTCGTCCATGATAATATCTTCTAGCTTCCGCACAAGGACACGCAATCACTTTTACATCCCAGATCTTTCTTTATTTGTCAGGTTACAAAACAATTTTACCATTAAGACTTTTAACTAATTATGACAACTGAAATCCAAAGATAAGAACACTAATTAAAGACCCCTAATCAAGAATCTCCACAACCACCTTTTTCTTGCTCTCTTTTTAGTTTTTCTGAATGAAGCGGAATGTCTGTTACCTTTGAGGAAAGCTAAGATAAAGAAAAGGAGGTATACGTAATGATGGTGTAATGCAGATCAGTGACAGATTGGAGGCATTGAAGTGATTTTGTGATCAAAGTGAGACCCCTTTGCATTATTGGAAAACATATGAGCTGGTTTTGTACTTATGCAACACCTATAAAGTTAGAAAAGTTTGATTTCAGTAATTAAGATAAGTCAAATTTCAATATTCAATTCCATGGATTTAGACCCTACTCTTAATTCCATCCCTTACTTTCGCAAAATCTTCATCCCAATGTGAGCCAAAAGGTCCATTTGACAAAAAGTTTTACACTTGGGTTACAGACAGACAGATAGTTGGGTCCCCCCCAACTCCCAATTCTGTCTTCCTTTCAATAATCCCCACTCTCTATTTTCTCCCACTAACAACCTAAAAAGAGAACATATGATGAAAATCCTACTTAGCCCTTACTATTGTTTATCCACCAACACTAGATTACACTGGTCCCCATGCAAAACTTTCACATGTTCTAACAGGACTCTCAGAGCTTTAGGTGTCATTCCAAGCTGCAAAAACTGGCAAGTGAGCCATGGAGATTGCCGCTGACCTCAGCTGCGCTGATTGAAACCAGGGGGTAATGCCAGTTGTTGGGCTAATGTACTTTGATGCCAATGGAGGTCTAGCAAACAGCATTGCAGCATCATTCTTATCTGGGCTACCTTCCCTGGAGCTACTTAAACTGGTAATCAAAGACGAGGGGTTAGAGAAATGAGGCCCTATCTTTTCTGAATCGTCTACCGCTTGTTGCGCAACATTCACTGAATCAATACCAACGACATCTTGTATAGGTACTGACATGGAGGAACTACGATTATTCCCTTGATTCAAGGATTTCGGATCAAGAGACTGAAAGGAAACATTTGGCTCTTGCTGTGGTGATTCATACGAAGCCACCTTCCAGTCTGAAGCATTGCCATTGCCATTATCAATCTTTACTGATTCACCATTGGAAGAGTTGTGGTACTCAATAGCGTCACTACTTGATTCTGACCCTTTGTTTCGCCTCGCAAGGTCTCCAGCTAGTAGAGTGCTGCTGGCCATAATCCTTTCCACGTCATATCTTGTTATGTCAAAGTTAGTCACAGCATTAGCTCCGCGAAACTTGATTGCGGCGATATCATATGCTTCAGCAGCTTCCTCTTGGGTGCCTGATATTTTTAATTCAAGGAGACATTATAAGCACAAAGTCTAACTTTCTATAATGCATTTATGTGAAATAAACACCCATTTCCTTTTCCATCTTAACTGGGAAAACAGCCTTATAAAAGTTGACTGAAAATCTGCATTGTGCTCTTACACTCCCAAAGAAGCCACTATCAGACTTATAAAAGCAACACTAGTCTCTAGTTGGTGCATGAGAGCAGACTTGACATAAAAATGAGTTCTTTACAGGTTTCTTTACTTACATTAGGCAAATTTCAAGACATTTGAACGTAAAATTTGAATGATGAAAATAAAGAACAATATCAGGACAAGTTGAAGAACTTACTGAACGTCCCAAGATAAAGATCCTTGTTTCCTGCAACCCTGCCAATCCTTGCTTGCCACCTTCCATGTTGATGATGTCTAAATTACATTAAACGAAAACAATGAAGATTGGAACCCAGTTAATTAAAAGCCTCAAAGGAGCCTCAGCTTTATCAAAAAGTGATGGTTTGCTGCAGAAGAGTAAAAGCAAAAGTAAAACCTTGTTACTCCTCTGTATATTGATGCTCCCCTAGAAAAGCCACTGCTTTTCCTGCAAAGAACAACAAAACAAATTATCAATACTCATGGAGTTAAGACATTTTGGCACTTTTAGTTAAGTTCAATAATTTCCTTTACCTTCGAAGATGAGCAACGTACTCCTGACGGCTCATATTCTTCATTTCTTCAAGCTCGTCTCTGTAATTCTCTAACTGAAACATAGAAAAATCACATGAAGTTGAACTGACCAATGTAATCAATATGAAGACAAGCAAAAGTAAAGAGTCTTACAGGAAAATTGACGTGTGTTGAAGGTCCCCAATACTTAAGGGCAGCAAGATCGTAAGCTCTGGCAGCTTTCTCTTCCAAATCATAACCCCCTATAGATTAATCAGGACATAAAATTAGCAATTGAAAAAGGATCATTGAAAATTTTTAAAATTTTAATAGAAAGAAGCCTACCAAGATAAACTGAAAATTGCAGCATTTGATGGTTATGGAACCAATGAGAAGAATGAGCATGACAACAAAGAAAAGTAAGAGTCAGACCATAAAGACAGGGTCAAAAAGGAAAACTTCAAAACACACAAAACTGTAGAATATCTATTGTTTCGATTAATTGACCAACCTTGCCTTCCTTTCCTGGTCTGACCTTCCTTCTTACAGCTGTTATCCCAGAGATGAGCTTCATACCTTCCAGTCCATCTATGTCTGGTAAAAGATAAATTCACCATTTTACTTGACCATTAATAATGGCAATGCGCAGAAAGATTATTGATAGCAGCAATGGAAACTGGATTCATTGAAATGCATGTATTGCAGTAAATGAAAAATCATTCAAAGCAAAAATAGTTGAATAACTGAACGGAGAGAAGATATAAAGCAAGTCGAAAACAGTGCGAACCAACCTTGTAACACCTCTATACTGCGACGTTCGCTGCCCAAATGTGTCAATAGATTTCCTGTGGACGGGCTGCTTTTGACCCACTTTTGCAGGCCCTCTCTTCTTCGTCTCCATGGCTATACATTCAGTACCATTAGGTGATATTTGCATTGGAGCAGTAACGCAGCTTGACTGAGAACCAGGGCTCATAGACAAGCTAAGAGACTGCAACTCCCCGCAACTCATATTACCAGCAGATGCAGAAGCTCCACCGTCATCAACTATGTGCTGTTCAAGTCCAGTATGTGTTGAATAGTGCCTAGAAACCCAGTTTTTGAAGCAAGGGACATCATTTCCAACGTGTGGAATATGTGAGTCGCAGTCTGTGAGTTGGGTGTTTCGTGTTTCATCGTCTAGTGAAGATTGGTACATTCCATGACAAGCCAATCCACTGTAGTACGGGTGTGATTGAACTAAAAATTGTTGTTCTTGCTGCCTAATTGTTTCATGCATGCTTAGAGAATGTGGCCTGTTGTTCTCTGTCGCTGGGTTTTGGCCGTAGTACATGCTATCGAGGCTTAAGCCCATTGTTTCCCTTTCATGGCTAGCTCCATAGTGGTGAGTCTCCATAGTTGCACCACCGAGAAAGTCCTCTAATTTGGGTGATGAACTCGGCATCATTGCTGAAGCCATGAAACCTTAGAGCAGTGAAACAAAGGAAAGGAGAAAAATAAAGAGGAAATTAAGCTAATGGAAAGCAGAAGCAGACCTTCTGATTGTGATCTAGTAAGAGCTTCAATGATACAAAGTGACCCATCAGACTTGAGTGGCATAACTGACAAAGGAGAGTGAAAGCTACCATTTTCTCCAACGCCATAAGACATACCGCAAGTGTTGAAGTGAGAAGCAGACAGATAGAAGCTTGTTGGAACAGCTTTAGAAACTGCCACAGCTGCTACACCAGGATTCTGATGAGGTTGATCATGATTGTACTGATGATGGTGATGATTTTGTTGTTGTTCCTGCTGTTGTTGTTGTTGGGAGTCAGAAGCAGCAACTTCAAGTTTCATGTGCGGTGCGAGTGAAAATCCCAACCAGTTATTATTAGAACCATTATGCATATCATTCATAGATTTCATCTTCTATCTCCTACCCTCTTAGCTCCCCCCCTCTCTCTCTCTCGCTTTTCTGGAGTTGATTAGAAGCACCACTACCTGTATATCTTTCTGAAACGCAACTCAATCATTGGGAAGAAACTAAAACTAATGATGCTAAAATCTCTTGCCCACCCTCCATATGAAAGCTTGGATTTTTGTTGTCTAGTAAACCAACTTTAGTTGCAAGCAAAAATTTTTATGTTCTCTGACCCCCCCAAAAACTCTTCACTCTATGTACTCGGTAGTCGGTAGTCATCCAAAGCTAAACCCTCTCTACCTTTGCGCCTTTTCTCTCACCATATAAAGCCAACAAAACTGGTCTCTTTAAACTAAGCAAAAAGAATGAACTCGAGCAAGCAATGCTGGGAAGCAACCCTGCACTCCCATAGGGATCTGTGTATATGAGCGAAACCAGGTTGTATAGCCCTATCTCTCTGCCTTTTTATGTTAAAGACCCGCAACTTAAAAGTAACACTCCCCTTAAACCCCTGGAAAAACTCAGATTACATAAGCACCACCAAAACCTCGCTGCTCTATTACTATATACCAAGCCACCTTGACGAATATCATCTTGAACCCAACACCCACTAAAATGAACAAGTCAGAAGGTACTATGTAGTTAACTTTGAAATGTGGTGGATGGGCAACGAGAGAGGTGGGCAGTAACCAAAACTGGATAGCTTTATTTTTACAGTCCACAGGGCCTTAGATAGATTTGACGAGCATGACTTCTGCTCCTCCAGTCACTTCATACAGTAGTACTACTCCACACTGCTTCTGTTCTGTGCGACTCTGAAATCTAATTTATATCATTTGTTTTTGGTTCCAACTTAAATACCGTTCCTAACTTGGTTCACAGCCTTCAATTCAAAAATATGCCCCACCAACATGTTGGTGACCATGTCCTCGTCACAGCCCCATTACCCACCGTTGATCTGGATATAAAAGTTAGGTCATCTCTGATGTGACATTTTCTGACTTGGGCTTTATTCATCTGACAGCAATGTTAATTATCTGATATGCTCTAGCGACCACACGTTAGTTACCATTATCAAAGCCCAAACCCACTTTGTCAACTAAAAAACCAAAATTGATTAAACCGGAAGATAATGGAGAAGAACAAAAAAAATAGGTTAATCACGTGCCACGCTCTCTAAAACGCGTGACGTGACGCTTCACTTTCTTAACAGAAGTGGTTAAAGAAACAGAAAACACAATTTGCTTTTTTGAGAGCTTTCTGGTGTGTAGTCAACACCTGCTTCCAGACGAAAGGTGGCAAGTGGGGTTGTGACCGAAAACAAAAAGATAAAAGGAAAAACTTGAAATATTCCATATAATGATAACCAAATTTTAAAAGAGAACCCGTTAAAACTCTTTTTTTTTTTTTGGTTTTTTATTAGTATGCTTTTTTTTAATTTATGAATATCTTAAGAGAGTCTCAATTATAGAAAGATATTTTTAAGTCATCCACACTCAGACTAATTCTTATTCTAACCGGATAGGTCTTTTACGGGAGATAAAGTTCTAGTCTCAAGTTTTAAACGACTGCATACATAAAGAAAATTCGAATTTACAATTTCACTTAAATCAAAATAGCCCCTTATTAAATCACCTGCATCGTGGGATTTATTAATATGCTAATTAAATATTTGTCCCTGAACATTTCTAACATAGGTTTACTGAACATGACAGCGGGAGGAGAGGCATCCTCATTCATGCGATTAGGAAAGTCTCCTTGGCTAGACATTGTCGAGTGGTTTCAATTTAAGATATATGAATTTCCACGTGAATAAAATGCATTACAATTACACTCCAAACTTATTGCTATATTTAGGAAATTCAACGTCCGTTAAGTTTAGTTTGATATATTCTTTTCGGATTCTTTGAAATAAGTCGTTGAAATAACCAAGTTAAACTCGAGACTTTCTATTTCTTGTTTGCATCGGTGTCCATTCGCTTAAGACTAACGCTACGTATAGTTACTGTTTTCTATAAGTAAAGACGGAATGGAACGAAAATTTAGGAATGGAATAGAACAAAAATTTGAGACAGTTCAGTATTTAGTTATGATGAAAAGAACAGAAATTATTATCTTCGTCTCGAGGACAGAAATGTGTTTAATTGCAGAGAACAGAACAAAAAAATATTGTCAATGACAAAAATATCCCTACACTTAAATATGATTAGAAATATGTAATTCATTGATTATTTTAAAATGAATGATTTTTATTAGTAAAAATGTTAACAAAATAATAATAATAACAATAAAAAATTAATATTGAATAATAATAATAATAATAATAATAGAAGAAGAAGAAGAAAAGTAATAATAAGAAAGAATTTAATAATCACAATAATAATAACAAAATGAATTATG
>JANIHY010000006.1:9640023-9667420 GCA_027479065.1 Erythroxylum brevipes | reverse complement strand
ATTGAAATAAATGTAATTAATTAAAAATAATTTATTTTTAAGTTTTATCTAATATGCAATTATCATCAATAAAAAATAACTACATGTTAACAATCAAACAAATTTTTATTGTTATTTAGAAAAACATAAATTAAAAATAAATAACAAGAACTAAAAATTATAGTAGAAAAATAGAAGTGAAATTAAACGGTGTAAAGACCTGATTTGATATAGAAAAAAAATGAGGAGAAAAAGAGCAAAAGAAAGGCTCTTTAAGATTTTATTTGCATGTCCCCTTTTGGAGCACTTCAAACAATTTACATAGAAATCTTACATTACTGGAAAATAATAACTATACTAAAAAATAAGAAAAGAAACTATAACTACTCAACTACAACTAAAGACCAGCTCTTAGTGGCTTACTAATCTGATGATAAATAACAATATAGACTAAGTCCTTCAATATCTGATTACCTACAATCGAGTAGTAATCCATTTCAATTCCTCTCCCCTTAAGAATCCTTGTCCATAAGGATAAAATCTAGATGTCTTGCTAAATCGACACTCATTTTTCCTAAATTGCATCTTCCAAAGGTGCTCCCTTCCACTTAATTAAGACTTCAAATTTCGGGTGATATTTTTCTTTATGAATGACTTGATAATCAAGCATAGGTTCAAGTTAAGGACGAATTATATAATCATTTATGACTGGTGGGGCCCACCTTTGGAATAATCCAATAAGGACCAAAATAGCATAGAGAAATCTTTATCGAGGCTCAAAATGCCACAGAACTCGCCAATATGGTTGAAACTTGGGATAAGCATAGTCACCTACTGCAAAAGAGAATTCTCGTCGCTTTTTATCAGCTTGACATTTCATTATATTACGAGCCAATGAAAGATCGTGTCGTAACTCGCATAGAATAGTATCCCAATGTAAGTAATCATCAACTATTTAGACATGACTAGTGCCTAGAATATACATTAATAAGCATGGGGATTGGATACCATATACAACTTCAAATGGTGTCATTTTCGTAGAAGAATGAATTGAGGTATTATAGCTAAACTTAGCCCATAGAAACCACTCGAACCATTTCCATAGTTGGTCACCTACAAAGCATCTTAAATATTGCTCCAAAATGCGATTTACTACCTAGGTTTGTTTGTTGGGTTGAGGATAGCTTGAACTCATGCAAAGCTTAGTTCCTTGTAACTAAAACAATGTTTGCTAAAAGAAACTGATAAATACCATATCATAATCATTGACTATAGAGGTTGGAACTCCATAGAGTCGGACCACATTAATTGCAAATGCCTTGGCAACAATAATTGCAGTGAATGGATGTTTTAAGGCTACAAAGTGAGCATACTTTGTTAAGCAATCAACAATGACCATGATAACAATGTGTCCATTTTATGGTGGCAATCCTTTAATAAAGTTCATTGATATCTCTGTCCACATTTGAGCGGGAATCGACAATGGTTGGAGTAACCTAACTGGCTTCATACAATTAGCTTTGTACCTTTGGCAAATATTGTATTGTTGTAAAAACTTCTTTACTACTTGGGCACATATTAGCCCAAAAGAAGCTATCCATAATGCCGGAGAATGTTTTATGGAACCAAAAATGCCCTCCAATGGCTTATAAGTGGTAATCTACAATTAATTGTTGGATTAAAGTAAAGCTTAGTTCCTTGTAACTAAAACAGTGCTTGCTAAAAGGAACTGATAAATACCTTATCATAATCACTGACTATAGAGGTTGGGATTCCATAGAGTCAGACCATATTAATTGCAAATGCCTTGGCAACAATAATTGCAGTGAATGGATGTTTTAAGGCTACAAAGTGAGCATACTTTATTAAGCAATCAACAATGACTATGATAACAATGGGTCCATTTCATAATGGCAATTCTTTAATAAAATTCATTGATATCTCTACCCACATTTGAGCGAGAATCAACAATGGTTGGAGTAGCACAACTGGCTTCATACAGTCAACCTTGTACCTTTGGCAAATATTGCATTTTTGTAAAAACTTCTTTACTACTTGGTGCATATTAGGCCAAAAGAAGCTATCCTTAATGCAAGAAAGTGTTTTATGGAACCCAAAATGCCCTCCAGTGGCTTATAAGTGGTAATATGCAATTAATTATTGGATCAAAGTAGAGTTAGGACTCAAGTAAACTTTATCTCTTTTGAACCACACCTTATCTCATTATATTAGTTAATTAGGTGATAATGTTTGAGACCAGCCACAAAAAAAAAAATCATGCTTCAGCTAGTCTTGTAACACCTGCCACAAATTTGCATAGGGCATTGAATTTGATTGGAACTGAAATTCAACCACATGAGGTAAGGAATCGACAACTTAATTTTCAGAGCCTTGCTTATACTTGATCTTATAATCATAACTAAGGATCTTTGAAAGCCTACGAGTTTGTGCTATAGTAGTAATCTGTTCCTCAAGTAGATACTTAAAACTTTTTAGATTGATGCGAATAGTAACAGATTTACCAAATAAATATGGATGTAATTGTTGAGTAGCTTTGAAAATAGCTAACATCTCTTTCTCATAGGTAGATAACAACAAAGTTGATCCTTTTAGAGCTTCACTGAAATAAGTTACTGGTTTATTATTTTACAAGAGTATTCCTCTGATTCCAACCCCACTTACGTCACATTTAATTATAAATTGTTAGGAAAATTTTGGTTGGCATAATACTGGTGTAGATGTCAATGCTCTTTTAATTTTTTAAAGGCTATCTCAATTGACTCATTCTATTTAAATCCATCCTTTGACAAGGTTGGGTTAACGAGGTAGATATGTTTTCACAATGACAAATGAATTTTTTACAATACCCTGCTAATAAGAGAAATCCACGAATATCTTTTGATGTTGTTGGTGTTGGCCATCCAAGAACTACTTGAATTTTTGCAGGGTCAACCGCTACACCCTGTTCAAAAATAATATGGACCAAATAGTCAACTTGTGGAACACCAAACCTATACTTTTATTCTTTGGCAAACAAACGATTAATTGCTAAAATGTTAAGTACAATTCAGACATGTGAAAGGTGCTCTTCCTATTTCCTTGAATATATGAGAATGTTATTGAAGAAAATCAAGATAGAGTTCTAAAGTAAAGGTGGAAAAGGTCATTCATGAGGCTTTGAAATGTTATCGGGCATTGATGAGGCCAAATGACATCACTACAAACTTATAATGCCCTTCATAGGTCCAAAATATTGTCTTCATAATATCTTCCTCTTGTACTCTAATATGATAATAACATGGCTTTAAATCTAATTTGGAGAAGAATTTGGCTTTATGTAGCTCTTTAAGAAGGAATTTGGCTCTATGCAGCTCATCAATCACCGAAATTGGGTGTATTTTCTTGACTGTTAACTTGTTCAAAGTTCGGTAGTCAACACAACATCAGCAATGCCCATATACTTTCTTTGCTAATAAAACCAGTGATGAGAATGGGCTATTACTAGGCCTTATTAATCTAGATTGCAAAAGTTCCTTCACCATCCTGTCCTGTCTATTTCTATTTTTTGATAATAAGGGTAACAATATGATCTAACACTTATTAGCTTTGTGCTTGGGTGCAGGGAAATGTGGAGATCACGTGATCATTTCAATAGTAGGATGTTGGATGATTCAAATACTTGTTTGAATGTTTAGGAGGTGGCTGATGTAAGAAGGATAAGAGTTTGGTTGGGGTTGTTAACAAAAAGTAGAATTTGGAAGAGAAAGGCCGAACCTTGTAGGCAACTAACTTCCTTTTATGTTAAAGCTTCAATACCATTTTGCATTAACCCTTGAAATGTGTGAGAGACTCCCCCAAGCTTGAATGTTATGGTCAGCTGCTTGTAATTTTTCTTAGTTGACCTAAAAGTCTCCAACCATTGTACTCCTATAACCAACTGACATGCTACAATAAGAAAAACGTAATAATTTGTTATGTTGGGCTTACTTTGGATGATTATTGTGAGTACTTAGCATTGTCCAACACATTCTATTTTCTCTCGATTGACTACTGTGATTTGGAATTTCTTACTCATTGTCCAACACATTCTATTTTCTCTCGATTGACTACTGTGATTTGGAATTTCTTACTCCAAACTACTGGTAACCCGTACTTAGTCACTATAGCTTGATTAATGAAGTTATGGGTGCTATCACCATCCATAAGTACTGTCAAATTTTTATTTTTCAGCTAACCAAATACAAGTATCCTTTGGGGATGATTAGTTCCAGTATTGCATGGAAAGAGATTTTAGGCTCAACTTCTTGATTGTTCGATTCATGCTTGATAGTATTCTCTTCATCCAGGGTTGGTAGAGAAGAATTTTCTATCATATACAGTTATGGATGAACACAATAGTGACCTGAAACAAGCTTCTCATCACAATAGTAGCATAACCCCTTTTTTTGTACATTCCCATGCCTCTTGATTAGTTATTCATCAAAATGTGGTTAGCATATTCGAACTTGTATTTCCACGTTGGTTAGGCACAGGTCCTAATGTACTAGCTGTCAAATTATGATTTAACTTTGGTGCCATCAAAGCTAGATGGGAGTGAATCAGATGGCTAAGTTTTTTGTAATTGATTCCACTCTTTAATAACTTGAGCCACTCCTATTACATTTGCCAAGGTACATGGTTGTTTAATTTTTATATTTAAACAGATATCATCCTGAAGTCTTGGAATAAAACAACCAATAAGGAAAGTTTCTAGTAAGCCATCAATAAGGTGATAAAACTTTTCAAATATTTCTTGATAAGCTGTTACAATTGAAGTCTATATCAGTCGGGTGAGAGCTTTTGAGGGTCTTTATAGTCAGTTGGCCCAAAGAATAAAAGGATTGCTTTAATGATCACATCCAAAGCAAGTGGTCCTTAAAATTTTATTAGCCATCGATGCCATTATAAAGCAAATCCTTCTAAATGGAAGGAGGCAACCTACACTTGTTGATTAGGAGCAATGGTTTTAAATTGAAAATGTTGTTCTGTCTTATAAATCCAACTAGTTGGATTCTCACTGTTAAACTTTGGAAAGTCCAACTTAAGATGATGGTGATGAGGATTAGGGGTGAGCATTATTCGGGCCGGCCCGAATTAATTCGGGTAAAGAAATTACCTAATTAGGGTAATTCGGGCCGACCCGGATATTACCCGAATTATTTTCGGGCCGGGACGGATAACTGCAAAAAAATTCAGGCCGACCCAATTACCCGAATTAGGTTTTAAAAAATTATGAAATAGGGTAATTAGGATATTCGGGTAAATCGGGCCGGGATAATTCGGGTAAATCGGGTAAATCGGGCTGAGTAAATAGGTAATTCGGGTAAATCGGGCCGGGTAAATTCGGGTAATTGAAAGTTTGGGTTCGGGCCGGGTAAGAGAAAAAAAATTTATAGTGATTCAGGCCGAACCCAAACAGTAAAAATTCGGCCCGAATTACCAGAATGCTCACCTCTAATGAAGATTATTGAGGTTATTAGATCGTAAAGTGCTTGGAGAATTTCTCCCAAAAAAAAACGGGTTAATTTTTGGATAGGTAAATGGTACATTGCAAGGGATTCATAGAGCTTGAAGCTCAGTTAATACTATTTGTAGAGTAACATTAACTTGATCAAAACTAGAATAATGTCAAACTAAGATTTCATTAACCTTATTGCGAAATTCAATATTAGTTTTGTTGCGAGTATCCATGGTCGAAAATGGCTTTCATAGCAGTTGATTTGATAGGAAAAAAAATGAGAGGATGAAAAGATAAGAGAAAGGCTTTTAAAGATTTTATTTGCATGTCCCATTTTTGGAGCACTTCAAACAACTTAAATAGAGATCTTACATTGCTTGAAGAAAACAGGAAAAGAAACTGAAACTACCCAACTACAACCAAAGACCAACTTTTATTGACTTATTAATCGGAAGACAAATAACAATATAGACTAAGTCCTTCAATATTTGATTATCCATGATCAAATGGTAGTCCATATCAAGACCTAACAGTAAAAGTATTGTAAATTATGATTCTTATAAATGATGTGTATTTTGATAAATTAGATCCTTTGAGTAGTTTTTAGAACATTGAAAAAAATGTATCAAGTAAAAGTTAATTTTTAAAATTTTTAATATATAGAATTATAAAACTTTTATTTATTTTAATAATATGGAACTAATTTTTCATCCAAAATATCAACCACTTATATCAATGTGAATATAAAATATAATGAAGTTTTGCAAATACTTATAACAAAATAAGAATGACTACTCTCATTGTCACATTAAAATTGATACATAATTTTAAGTTAATAATTATTTATTCACTGCAAATTATACGTAATAAATAAGAAAATGTTATAATAAAAAGAAATTAAATTGTTAATACTTTTTGCTTTTAAAAAACTTTGTTTCAACGTGAGATATTATGAATTTCTTTATATTTTTATTTAGTATAAAATATTTATATAATTTAAAATTACTAAAGATATATTCTAATATTAAAAATATTTAAATATAATCTTTTGTTGTTTTATAATTGACAGTATTGTGATATAATAAAATTTATTGTAATTATGATGTAATAATACATTTATTTAATAAACTTTTAAAGTTGTTTTTTTTAATATGAATTTAAATCATAAATAAAGATTTTTATCCTAAAATCAACCGGAATCGATGTGCCGTTTAAATTAAGAAAGCAACTCATGCAATTATCTTTCTCAAAATGCAAATTACCAGCGAAATAAATTCTGTGTGCCACTTATCTACTTTTTTCTTATTGGGTCTTAAACCCTAAGCACCGGGAACTGACTCGGGTAGATCTCGTTTAATCTTCTTCTTCAGTCTCTTTGGGCAATTACTAATTGTAAGTGACGATATATCTTTATCGCTCTTCTCTATTGTTTTCTTGCCGTATTTGCAACCTTTTGTTTGATGGTTTGGAAAATTAGAAGCAAGAATTGACAAGTTAGTGAGCAATTCAATTTTCTTAATCGAATACTTCTAATGGGTCAGGACAATGTGTGTACTTTCTTCGTTTTGTTTGGTTGCAGTTTGAAGTCTTGCTGCTCTATGTGAGAAGTTCTCGGTAATAGCGTGTTAATGTCTGCAGCTGTTAGTAGCTTGGTGTGTGTGTGCTGGAATGGCTAATAATATTGAAATCGTAGGGTCACAGAAGTTATATCTAAATAGGAACCTATTGGTGTTGCTTTAAATTGTTATCACATTGGAATTTTGACTCTCATTAGTATTAAAATATTTTCTTCTTTTTGATTTCTTGTTTCTTTTCGCTTGGTTGTTCTTTGTTTATGAATCTCTATTTATTCTATGCTTGTTCAAAGATCTTTTCAATTGAAATAATGTCTTAATCTTCTACTCTTTCCAATCCAGCCTTCTGCAGTTGGATCCTTGGGACCCCAAACTTTTGCTTCTCCCTTACCTATGCAAACTATTTTTCTTATGTTATCTTTTCTTCTGTTAAATTTGTTAAAACTTTTCATTGGTACTATATATAAATCTTCTTGCAGTTACGGCCAATGATTCCAATGCAGCAGGGACAACCATTCATTCCACCAGGTTCTCAACAGTTTCGGCCTGTTGGACAAGTCATGCCTGCTTCTAATGTCGGGACACATGCTGTTCAAAGTCAACAGTTCCAATATTCTCAACCAGTGCAGCAATTACCACTGTGGCCAAGTCAACCTGGTGCTGCTATGCCTTCATCTCAGGCTGTAGCTCTGCCATACGGTCAACCAAATCGACCTCTTACATCCGGCTCACCACAAGCACAGCCTACTACCCTGCATATGGGAGCACCTGGAATTCCTCACTCTTCTTCTTATAGCGTAAGATATTCATTCCAAATACTCACTCAATTTGTCTTCCACATTTTCTGGAACACAGTTTGCACTTACTTTTGAAGTACATTATTTCAGTATGCACCATCAAATTTTGGCCAGCCACAGAACAATGCCAATACATTGTCACAATTCCAGCCTATGTCTCAAGGACATGCGCCTGTAGTATCTGTAGGGGTGCAACCTTGGTTGTCATCTGGAAGTCATGGTGCATCAACTGTTGTGCCTGTTCAACATGCTGGACAGCAACCTTCAGTATCTTCTTCCTCTGATCCAGTGAGTGTTTATTTTTCTTTTTCTTTTCCAATCATATTGTGCCTATTTTTCATGGTTAAATATATTTATTGCTATCTACTTGTTTAGTGTACTGTCGAGGATGTGAGAAAATTTCTTTTCATTGATGAGTCATCATATTTTTCACTATGCCAATTATATTGATTCATGGTCACCAAGGACCTTTTGTAGTTATGCCTTTTTAAGTTTATTGGATAGTTGGTTATTAAGTCATTTTTACTCAGAATGTTCATGATAATGAAGTTTGTGCTTAAATTACACAAGATATATTGTTGAAGTTCCTGATTCTCATGAGCTGAAAGTATTGAGCTTCTCGGGAAGTTAATTTTTTCGCATTGTTTCCATGTTGTTGCTTTGTGAATTGAAAGTAGCCTGTTTTTATCATTGCAATACTTGATACTTCTTTTTAATTGTCAGTTTAGCTGAACGTATGAATTAAGAAGTTTCTTTTGTTTTTGCACATTATACCAGAGATGTTATCATTTGTTTTTTTATTTAGCTTTTGATTTACTATTATGAGGAAGGCAATTATATAGCCATTGTCGGTGGGATTTGATTTACTTCTTGAAGTTGGGATCAGTATTACCCCTTGTAGTGCTTCTTTAAGAATCATTATGTTAATTATCTCTCGCCTATAATAAACAGGATATTGATTTTGGAACTCTTTTCCTTTTTCTGTTACAGGCAATAAACATCCCAAACTTTTCTCAACAGTCTTCATCTGATTGGCAAGAGCATACAGCTGCAGACGGGAGGAGGTACGTTCTTGTTATAAGTGTTATTGTCTGTCTGCAAGTTCTTGAATCCTACAATCTTAGCTTATCTATTGCACAAAAGTCTTTATATAACAATTCATAACCGAACCAAGTTCTATCATCTGGGTTATGGTAATATCATTGGAATCATTCATTTGATGTGTTGCAATACTTGAGATCTTATGAATAGATTTGTTTTGCTAGATACTATTACAACAAGAAAACAAAACAGTCTAGTTGGGAGAAGCCATTTGAACTGATGTCACCAGTTGAGGTTAGCCATTTTCTATATGATTCATTTCCAGTTAACATAGTGCTTTTGCTATCTGCCTTACATGCCCTTTTCTAGCATTGCTTGTAATTTGTTTAGAATTGTGCTCCAGTTTGTGCATGTTGTAATATAATTGTTAGTCCTAAAGGCACCCAAGAGGAGGATGAATTGAGTGTTTAAGTCTTTTTGGAAATTTATCAAACACCTAGAGTTCATATGTGGATGCAATTCTTAAGATGATGCAATTTGATGAATCTCAACTAACCAATTCAATCAAACATAATAATTAAGAGATAGGGAGAGAGATAATAACAATTCTATAGTGGTTCAATCTGCATTAGACCTATATCCACTGTCTAAACTAAATTTAGAGACACGAATCCACTGTACAACCTTTTTTTGATGGGTGGAAGGATACTACTATGATAACTTCAATAAATACTAATGACTCACTAAAAATCATATCCAGAAACTCCTTGGATAAATAACTACTGATCAAGCCAACTGTACCATAAGTTCTTTGACTCTAGCTATCAATAAGCCTATCTATTCTCACATCGTAAGAATGATTTTACTTTTTCCCCTTGTTTTGTCTTTCTCTATCCTCCGGGCCTTTTTCTCTAATTCTTGCTCTCTCTAGCTCCAAGGTTGGGTATTTATGCATTTTCTCATCAATGGGCCATTGTGTAAATGATGCCCTTCCATATTTATCAAAATATGACCATTATACACCTATCTAGTTAATCATCAGTCTACTGATCCAGTTGGTCAACCATTTACACCTTTTTATGCAATCATCATTTAATTGGAGTGAGTTAGTTTAACGTCTAAAATAGTTTTGGGGTCTCTTCTGTTAGGATTTTATTGATTGATTGTCCAACTTGGTCAATCAACTAGGCTGGACTGTCAACCTATTCTCTCCAATCCCCTCGGATTATGCTTTCCTTATCAACGTGCATGGACCACTAATCAGATCGATTAATGGCCATCCTGTTGTTTAGCTTCATATTTTCTTCTTCTGGTTGTCTGCCTTCCCAGTTGACTATTTTGGGATTTTCATAAACTTCATCTTTGCTTCAAAAATTTTGAATTTCTTAACTCCATGCCTTCCAAAATAATCAATCTATGTAATAAACTTGTTATTCACAACTTTTCAATGCTTTTCATCATGGCTTTATTTCATTAACAATATTTTCCTTGACATTCTACTTTCTTATATTAATATACACGTCAATTATGAATATTTTGTATCATCAAATTTTGGGTTAGGAACTCCTTGATTTCAACAATAATCATTCTTCAATTATTGATACTGTTTTATTTGAGTTTTGTTTTTCTTTGCATGTGTGTTTTACTGGTTGGTAGATGTGATGGCAAGTTGGAGAACTTTAGCGACTGATCTCTATGCTCATTGTGAGGCAGGCTTTCACTTTCTGGTGACAGAAAATATTTTGTTTTCTTCATTTTCTTTGTCACTTAGGGAGAGTTTATTATGGAAAATCTGGTTGACACATACTTTTAACTGACTTGAGTAAACAATACTATTTCGCGTTGTTATGTACTGAAGTTAGAGAAAGAGAATGAAACACTGTGGTTGGTTGTCTTTGTCCCAGATTAAAAGGAAAGAGTTGTACATTTTGAATTGGCATCCAACTCTCATATCTTGTTCCATTTCCGTGTTACTTCTTAGATACTAAACGTTGCACCATGTGTCAACCATTGTATTTTACAAGTCTTGCTGCTATTCTACTCTGTCCATCCCATATTTCCCTGGTATCAACCTTAACTTACTCATTAAGTGCTTTGTGGGTCCTGTTAATTCTGTTTTCTGTTAACAATAGCTTTGCATGCTTTGGTTCTTTTTCTGCCTTGTTTGATGGTGATGATCACTGGAAGAGCACTCTGCAGCTGTTTTATTAACCATAATCTACTTCCTTGTAGTTCTTTAACAGAAACAAATTCTTTTCTCTGAGCATTGTTTTATATTTTGCATATTGAGGTCCTTGGGGTGTTTAGCAGGTTCTTCCTTGGCTAAAAGTTATCTAATACTAAGCTTTGCGAGATTTTTGTGGTGCAACTATTTTTATGGGGTTAGGGATTGGTTGAAGATTATAACTTTACATGTTTTGCATTCTTATTTCTCCTACATACATTTCAATTTTTGGGCTGTTATGGCTGCTACTGGATGTTCTTGGAGTACATTCAGAATGAATGGAACAAGTGATGACCATTTGCTGAATTTTAGGGTATTTTAAGCTTTTCTGAGGCAGCAGAACTAATTATACTTTAACCTGAAATTAGATATTATTTCTGTGATCTTCTTAGCAAGCAAATGGCTGTTAAATTTTTAATTGATACTGTTGACATACAACCTCTCATATTTATCTATGTGATTTTTTCATGTGGCTTTATCATTACCTTGGGTAAGCAAGTATGCCTTCTTTTTTTCAGTTTTAGTGGGCATTTATTTATACATGATATGTGGTATCCAAGGATATCCTTGATTATTTATCTTACTAATTAAGATTCTCCACTTGAAAATCAATGTTATTGTGACAGAGGGCTGATGCATCAACTGTTTGGAAGGAATTTACGACTCCCGAGGGAAAAAAGTGTGTTTTAGTATTCTACAAGTATGTGTTTGATTCGCTTATCTCCACAAGGTAATTTAATCCTTGATGGCTTATTCAGGTACTACTACAACAAGGTTACAAAGCAATCTAAATGGTCAATTCCTGATGAACTCAAGGTATATAAATTTTCTAACACTTCACTTCCACATCCTGTAGCCTTTCTGACCTCATGCTTAATACATGTTTCCAGTTTGCTCGTGAGCAAGCTCATCAAACTGTCATTCAGGCAACTCAAGCAGTGACAAATGTTAATTCTGAAGTCCCTGCAACTGTTGCTGTCACATCAGATGAGGTATCTAATTCAGCAATTTCAGTTGCCTCCGTCCTATCTTTGCCACTAACTGGAGTGGCTTCAAGTCCAATTTCAGTCACACCTGTGGTATCTGTTGCGGATTCTGCCCCTATGGTAGCTAGTGGATCAGCAGCCATTGCTACTGCAGATTCTGCACTAACAAGCACTGCTAGTGTCCAACTACCTGCTGGGACCATGAATGCTTTGCCAACCTCTGTTTCGGGAGGTACTGGGGTTCCTAGCGCTGCAGCCAATGCTAATGCAACATCATTGTATGTAACCCTTTTCCTTGTTTGTTTGTAGTGATTTCTGCAGAAAATTGCCTTGTACGAAACCCTTTTGACTGTTGCTTTGCCTTGGTTAAAAAAATTTCAGGAGTGGCTTTGACAATAAAGCACTCCAAGGGGTTGGAAGTTCTTGGGATGGAGCATCTATGCGGGATATTGAGGTATGAGTAGTTTTCGTGATGCTGCTCTGGAAGTTGTAATTAGGGGATGGATATTGACGCACAACTCTAATGAACGTAAATACTGAATTCTTTTGATGGAGAAGGAAGAGATGTGTTTAACTACCTGCCCCTTTCAAAAGTGGGATGCATATTAGAGAAATGCTAAATTACTTTTTGATGTGTTGAATGTGTTGCTTGCAGAATGAAAGAAAAGGTTGTGTTGATGCAGGAAAAGCTAATTTGGCCTCATTGGAAGAGAAAAACTCAGATGATGAACCTTTAGCATTTGCCAGCAAACAGGTATTATAGAATCAGTTGCCAACCAACAGCCTTCCCAAACCTCCTCAAAAAGTTGTCTGATTTTACTTGACTGGAAAACTGTGATGACAATGTCTTTGTTAAATATCGTCTTTAGTGGTTCTTCTATCATTTGCTTGTTATTAATATCTTCAGGAGGCAAAAAGTGCATTCAAAGCTCTCCTTGAATCTGCAAACATTCGGTCTGATTGGACTTGGGAGCAGGTACCCTGATTTTTTTGGGTTCCTGCCATTTATTTATCTGATTGAATGATTCTCATTATGTTAATATCTCCTCTTAGACAATGCGGGAGGTCATTAACGACAAACGATATGGTGCATTAAAAACAATAGGCGAACGGAAGCAAGCATTTAATGAGGTACACTCTTTTTTCAAGGAGTTTGTTTTGCAAGCATTTAATATTGATAGCCCTTGGCTTGTGATATAAACTTTGCTATGTACCATTCTAGTACTTGGGTCAAAGGAAAAAAATCGAGGCTGAGGAGAGGAGAATGAGGCAGAAAAAAGCTCGTGAGGAATTCTCAAAGATGTTGGAAGTATGTTAGTACGCCTGAGAATGTTCTTTGTTTGTCCTTGGATATATATTTCTCTTTGTGAAAATGCCTTACATACTTTGATCTCGTTTCAGGAATCCACAGAACTTACTTCGTCAATGAAATGGAGGTTGAAATGTCGCTGTATTATATTGGGATTCTTTTCACTATCTTTAGAAACTGCACTACCATTCTAGGCACAGGTTTTATTATCTTAACACTGCATTATTTTATATCAGCAAAGCTGTGAGTTTGTTTGAGAATGATGAACGATTCAAGTCTGTTGAGAAAGCCAGGGATCGGGAGGATCTTTTTGACAACTACATAGTGGAGCTGGAGAGGAAGGTAAAGAAATGATAACTATTTGCGTTTCTCTTTCATATTTATGGAAAAGAAATGGCAAAACATAATTTAGTAGTGCTAGTTTCTCTTTGGACTTTTTATTTTATTTTTTCCCCTTTTCAACTATATCCTTAAACCTTAGTACAGCTTTTAATTTGCTCGTGCTTTTTCTTTTGAAACAAATGATCCTGTTAAGTCTGAATTAATTTCTGTTAGAATTTGAATGCCAATGCTCTATCCACATGATTTGAATATCAAGGAATATCGTGGTTTAATTACCTAAAGACTTTACTTTTCATTAGTTAATAGTTTTGAAGACATAAAGACACATTGTAAGAAATAGAGGAACTTTAAAAGGACACGCACTTTGACTTGTGCATATTAATATGTATATATAAAAAGAGATATAGAACAAAGAGAAGGGGGTGAGAGGGATAGAGAAGGAAGAGGAGGTGACTTTGGACGAGGGAGAGAGATAGGGGGAGGTGGCAAGTTTGGAAGAGGGAGGCAATCGATTCTATGCATTCATTTGGCAGAATTCATAATGTTTGGATTATGTTCCTTTCCCGCATGAATGATCAAAAACTGTGCAACCTTTTCAATATCAATGGACCAAAGGAATGATTTTGTTGTTGCTACAGTTGTTTCCTAGGCTTTCATTTTTATGTTTCCTTTGCAACTTTAAGTAATTCCTTGGAGACAAAATGAAAATGGTGGTGTTCTTAGTGATGGCTTGTGATGAATGGTACATTAATTGATTCAGAGTTCCATGGGCAGTGAAAGAAAGAGTAAGATGATCATTTCAGTTTTCTTTGAGCAGCCTAAGAAATGGAAGAAATAAATACTTGCTTTATTTACTTCAAATAGTGCATACTAAGAATCTAGAAGTCAAACTGTTAAACAAAAGGAAAGAAATGTAGAATTTGTAGAGAGGAAAAACCAAAGATTGTTATATCTAACTGAAAAATATATTAATCACTATGCTCTTGAACTCTGATGTTATGTATAATACTTATTTGAAGCAAGGGGCTTATGTGCAAAAATTCTACAGCAGTCTTCTGTTGTTCATGCTCACATTTAATGCAGGAAAAAGAAAAAGCTGCAGAGGACCACAAGCGTCATGTAGCAGAATATAGAAAATTTCTTGAATCATGCGACTTCATTAAGGTCCTCTTCAAATATTCCTGTTTTTCAATTCCTGAACTCTTTCACAATCAGTTTTCTCTGAAGTCTTTCTCAAACTGTTTTTTTGATCACAGGTGAATAGCCAGTGGCGGAAAATTCAAGATCGCTTGGAGGATGATGAACGATGCTTGCACCTTGAAAAACTTGACCGCCTACTGGTGTACCAGGTATATTCTCTCACCTGTAGCCTCGTTATATGTTTCTATTTGAACATGAAATAATACTGATGCTAGTGGTGCAGGATTATATCCGTGACTTGGAGAGAGAAGAGGAGGAACAAAAGAAGATTCACAAGGTAGAATCTGCATGCAAGCTCTTTTATTTTGTTCTGAATTTTGTTCTTATGATTATCTGTTGCTGCATAAAAGGAGAAATTGAGAAGAGCTGAGCGAAAAAATCGTGATGGATTTCGTAAATTGATGGCAGAGCATGTGGCTGCAGGGTCACTTACAGCTAAAACTCACTGGCATGACTATTGCTTGAAGGTTATTTCTTGATTTAATCTTAAGGAAAACATAAAAAAGAGTTGCTTTTTAAAAAATATATACAATGGACAAGAGACTGCCTGGAACTGTGTTTGGTGTAAACTTTTGATATTTTTGTAATTAGGTCAAGGAATCAGACCAATACCATGCTGTTGCTACTAACACGTCTGGTTCAACACCAAAAGATTTGTTTGAGGATGTTGCTGAAGAATTAGAGAAGCAGGTAACTATCCTGATATGATTCCAGTTTCTGTTTGTTTTTGGGCCCTGTCATGATTAAGTTTGCTTAGTCATGGATCAGTTAACAGGCAATAAGCTCTAACATGTATTCTATATGTAGTTGTTTCCAGTTTCCTATGATTTTTTCCCGTTACAGAGTACGTTATGTACTACCTAGGTTAGGTATTAGTGGTGATAAGGTGGATCATACTTCTCTCTATCTCTATCCCCTCTTTTATCCTGTCGTAGCATTAGAAACTTATTTGACATAAAATATTGGCCTTCTCGTGTCACAATTTTGTATAGATGTGATGTTAAGGAAGTGGAATATTTGAATAACCAAATGAAAAACTTTTTAAGGGTTTAAGCGGAAAGCTTTTGAAATTATTTCATGCAAATATGTATGGCTTGCAGAAACTGTACAGAAAGAGGTTGGGTTGTGGTGATGTCTAAATAGACATGGTATGCTTTTCCTCCCTTTGTCTTAGAAGTAGATGGGAGATTTGAGATTTCAGCACCTGTTTTATTGCTAATAACTTAATTTTTGTAAGTCAGTTAGTGCTACTAGTAACCATAAGCTTTGTTTCCAAAAGAGAGTAAATATATTCAGGGACTATATACGATTATTTATCTGGGCCTTTTTCCATTGTTCAGTCATCCTGACCATGATGGTCTCTCGGTTTTGAATTACTATTATATTTAAGCATGAATCTTCACTTCCTGAAGTTTGAATTAGTGTTTTGTTGGTAGTAAAATGAACTGTTTTGAGTTTTTTCCTCCTCCTCTTTCCTGTATTTATTCTGACTGTGCTTATCCTGTTTCCCCTCTCCCAATGTAACAGTTAGTTTTAGAAATTACAAGTTACTTTCTGAGCATGCAATTCTATGGCATTCTTTAACATGGTTGTTGCCGAACTTTGTAACTTTTGGTGTGTGCCTTTTGGTCTTACTGCAAGCAGTTGAGATCTGCAAGTCTTTAACTTATTTTTGATATTAACAGTACCATGATGACAAAACTAGGGTAAAGGATGTGATGAAGTCAGGAAAGGTATTTGTGGTATCTTCCCCTTTCTATATACTGTCCTTTATGTGTGTCTAACATTTATGTTTGCAGATTATGATGTTGTCAACTTGGGCATTTGAAGAATTTAAGGCTGCAGCTTCTGTTGAAGTCGGTTCTCCTCCTATATCAGATATCAACTTGAAGGTATTCTTTAAGTCAAATCAAATCAGTCCCCCCATGAAATAGGCTTGGATGATGATTGGATGATACTTTTCAATATGAAAATTACTGATTCATTATGAGACTGTGGAGGAGATTTTGTTATCTGTGGTTAACCTATCTTAAGTGACTGCTTCCATTTAAAACGACAGTCAGCATTATAACTTTCTCAAGTTCAATAATTTCATTATCGGGGCCTGAGATCATGATGTCATTTGGAAGCCAATTTGGATAGGAAGTTGACGTTTTCCTATAAGAACCATAGTACTATAGACTTGAACCTTACTATTCATTGTCTTAGACTAATTTCAGGGCTGAAACAATTGGCATGCCAGCTTCAATCATGTGCATGCAATTCCATTCAAACTTAACATAACTTCCGTTTGTTGTATCTAGCATAATGGTTTTATTCTATTTGGTGTTCTGAAGCTTTTGTACGAGGAATTGGTTGAGAGATCTAAGGAGAAGGAGGAGAAGGAAGCTAAAAAGCATCAACGCCTTGCAGATGATTTCACAAAACTATTACATACATGTAAGGTAAGAGAAAACTGTTTTGGGAACATTCTGGTGAATATAATCATCTTGTGGTAGTTGATCAGGTTTTTAAGTTTATCATGTAAATTTTTATCAAAATTTCTCTCGTAGGAAATAACTGCAACTTCTGATTGGGAAGATTCCAAATCACTGGTTGAAGAGAGCCAAGAATATAGGTATTGCAGCTCCCAGCATTTATAAAATCCTTTCTCATTTGTACCTTTGCTTGATCATTTTTTTTACGTCCATTGCTTTTCTCTTGCAGGGCAATTGGGGAAGAATGTTTAAGGAGAGAGATCTTTGAGGAGTACATTGCTTATTTGCAGGAAAAGGCTAAAGAGAAGGAAAGAAAGCGTGAAGAGGAAAAGGTATGTATATTTTCTTCATAAATTTAATTGATTATTAATGACCAAAATGTAAATAACAGTATTTCATTAACCCTTCTCATATTAATGAATCACTTTTTTAGCATCATGAACGGTGTTTTACCATAATTATTACTGTTTCTAATTTTGGTATGCATGGACGGCTGGGGCACTGTTCTTATAGTTTAATATTGTGTACTTATAAATGAAAAAGGCAACCTTCTCAAAGGTCTACACCTCCAGCTCTCATAATTGAATTGTGTTTTAAATTGCTCTTTTGTTGTGCTGTTTAATTTGTGATTAAAAGAAGAAATTGGAGAAAGTTGAATTAAAAGCCTTGAAAATATTGGCTTCATATCAGCTTTATACTGAGCCGTAACTTAATACATAGTGTTAAAGTGCAAACAAATGACTAAAATCATGATACAAAGACCAGCAACTCGTTATTTGAACGGTGACTATTGTGTCTCAGGCGGTAGGTGGTCCTAAGCTTCGTCTTTCTTTGCTTTCCCTGTTGGCAGGCTAAAAAGGACAGCGAGAGAGATGAAAAAGAGAAGCGAAGAGATAAAGAGAGAAAGGAGAAAGAGAGAGAGCGTGAAAAGGAAAAGGAAAAGGAAAAGGAAAGAACTAAAAAGGATGAAACAGATAGTGACAATATGGATGAAACTGAAAGCTATAAGCATAGAGATGAGAAGAAAAGAGAAAAGGAAAAAGTTAGGAAGCACCGGAAACGGCATCAGACTGCAACTGATGATGTAAGTTCTGATAAGGATGAAAAAGAGGATTCTAAAAAGTCACGCAGGCATGGAAGTGAATTTAAAAAGTCAAAAAAGGTGCTACTCTTCAACCATCTTTCTTGTTAACTTGTAAAATGTTTAAAAAATTTACCTTAATCTGCCATTCTTTTGCAGCACTCATACACACCTGAATCAGATAATGAAAGCAGGCACAAACGGCACAAAAGGGATCACCGGGGTGGTTCCCGTAGAAGTGGTGGTTATGAGGAACTTGAAGATGGGGAGCTTGGTGTGGAGGGAGAAATCCAGTAGTTTCCCTTTTCTATTTGGAGACTACTAGTTTAAATTGCTTGGGCATAATGTAAGCATTTCTCTGCTAGTTCATGGTATGTACTGGAAGCACTGGTTTGTTTTGTCTTAATATATTCAGCTAGTTGCACCATCTTCTAGTACATAAGGCTGTATTTAAGATAAATCTGGTCATGTAGACTTTGGAATAGGATATATAAAGGTGGTCTTTTACTTATTGTACTAAATCAGATGATCTTGATTTCTATTTGGCATGAATAAAATGCAAATTAAATTTCAAGGTTATTGTTGTGTTATAGTTAAAATAATTCCAACTGCTTGATGAAGTTGATGTGGGATTAGATGTGTTTTAGCTATCAGAAGTTGGAACATCGATGATCCTGGAACAACTTTTCATAAATTAATCAAATGAAGTACAAAAGATGAAAATTATATATAATCATCAGTTTTCTGTTAATTTCCCTTGGACTTTCACATCGTATCCATATTCGCGCTTTGGATTCATGTAAATCTTTAATTGCTGTACAACTGGCATATCCGTTGAAACTTCAGCTTTAGGCCGTTGTGGAACTTTTAACACAAACGTAATGCAAACGAAAAGAAAAAAGGAATGATGTGGAATGATGTAAATTCATTTATGTTAAAGAGTATCTTATATTAACTAAAAATAAAAATGTTAAAAGGTTTATAAAAGGTAAGGATTTACTATTCAAATTATTAGTTTTAGTCATTTTGACAATGTTTAACTTAAGTTTAATTATTATTAATGGACTCTATATTCTGTCTATATTAAAAATTATAATATGATATCATGACAAGTTTGATCCGGATTATTAATTTTTAAATTGTCCGTCTAGATGTTCAATCTTAGCAGCTTAGTCCGGTTACCACCGCATTTATTTCAAGCCCAATTATTATTAGTGAATTTTACACTCTGTCAATATTAAAAATTATAATAATTTTTCTATTAATTTTAACCATTGTCAGCGTAAATGTTGCGGATCACTAACTGAGCTACCTTGAAGCTTTAAAAGCTATTTTCACTTACCAGGGGGGCTATCATGAATGGTGACGTCTTTTATGTGGTTTTGTTAGTTATTGACTTTTAAGAGTCAATAAATCACATCAGATAACATATATCAGATCTGATATTGTGTACAAATATTAGAAGATTATGTATAGATGTTAGAAGATTATGTACAGATAATAGTTTCCTAAACTAGCCAACTCTATTTCTAAATATACGTGTATCTATGTACTGATGAAAATAAGAAAGAAATACAACTATTCAGTATTTCCGCATGGTATCAGAGCTATACCTGAACAGTTCTAAACCCTAACCACCACCTACTGTCCCTAATATTAGCACCTAAACCCTAGCTGCCAACTACTAATTCTAATCCTACAAATCTATGTCAACCTTGTCTGACGTTAGTGAATCTCTTAACCCAACTTGTCAAACACCTCCTACTTATAATACTATCTCAGATTCTCATTCCATTCAGATCACTACTATACAACTGAATGGAGATAATTTTTTTTTCACTTGTCTTAATCAGTTAGAATGTACATCTGTGGTAGAGGCAAAATTGGATATTTGACAAGTGACCAAAGGGAACCTACGGCTGATGATGCTACACATGGAATATGGGATGTTGAAAATTCTATAGTGATGATATGACTGGTAAACTCTATGGAGGAGGATATTAGCTCCAATTATATGTGCAACCATAGATTCTTCAAGGTAAAGATAGTGTTACTAAGTACTTTAATTCTCTGAAACGTTTGTGGCAAGACTTAGACTTGTTTAATAACTATGAATGGAAATCTCCCAATGACTGTAACTATTTTTGAAAAAAGTAGACGATAACTGAATTTTTAAGTTCTTAATTGGACTTAATATTGAGTTTGATGAGGTTAGAGGCAAGATTATTGGGAGACAACCACTCCCTACCATTGGAGAAGTCTTTGCAGAAGTCTGACGTGAAGAGAGTAGACGGTTTATAATGCTTGACAAAAGAAATCCTACACCTATTATTGAAAACACAGCATTAGCTGCTGGGAACACTACTGGTCATACTAAAAAGGTTGAGGAAAAGTCACGGATATGGTGTGAGTATTACAATAAAGCATAGCTTACCTGTGAAACATGTTGGAAACTCCATGAAAAACATACAAATTGGAAGGGATCACATGAAGGGGAAATTTAATAAGTTGAAGGGAAATTTTACAACTCACTATGAATCATAGAAAATCCCATCAGCACGTGAGGTGGATGTTGGAAAGATCTCTCAAGAGCAGATTAATTACATTCTGAAGCTACTAAAACCCAAATCTGAATCGTCAAGTGCTCCTAATGCTTCAGTGGCACAAACTGGTAGTGTTTTTAATGCCTTATCATGTTCCTTTCCATACAATTTCACTCCTTGGATCATTGATTCAAGAACATCTGACCATATGACCAGTTCTTCTAATTTATTTCATACTTATGACCATTGTTCTAGTCATGAAAAGATCCGTATAAAGGATGGATCATTTTCTGCTGTAGCTGGTAAAGGTTCAGTAGCTCTATCCTCATATATCTGTCTTAAATATATCATACATGTTCCAAAACTAACATGTAATTTGTTATCCGTGAGCAAATTAGCCCATGACTTTAATTGTACCATTACTTCTTCGACTCATATTGTGTATTTCAGGAATTAACTTTGAGGAAGATGATTGGTAATGCCTAGTTGATAGATGGTCTCAACTACTTCGTTGATGGCAACTTGAAGAATAAAGGAGCTCATGGCTTAAGTAGTATTTGTTCTACCCTTACTAAAAAACATATTTTACTTTGGCATAATAGATTAGGACATCCTAACTTCTTCTATCTTAAAAGACTTACCTCATTTGTTTGAATTTATGGATTGATCAAAACTTCACTGTGAGCAGTGCATTTTATTCAAAAGTCACGAGATTTCTTATCCCACTAAGCCATATCAACTCTCCAAACCTTTTTACTTAACTCGTAGTGATGTTTGGGGTTCATCCAGTGTTAAAACTCTCACTGAAAAATAGTTTGTGACTTTTATTGATGATCATACTTGGTTATATTGGATCTATTTGATACGTGAAAATTTTGAAGTTACTCAAATCTTTCAAAATTTCTATACTATGGTTGAAACGCAATTTCACACATGCATTGGTATACTTCACTCGGACAATGGTACCGAGTGTTGTAATACATGCATGTATGGTGTGGATGACTAGGTACATACTATTTATGTACTTCATTCAATGATATAGACTTATCCTCTTCACTTTATTTATTCTATTCATGTACTTACTTTATTACTTAGGCTTTTCCCATTCTCTCATTAAATGTAGTACATGTACAAGAGTCCTATATAAGGACATGGGATTTCACTTTGTAAAGACATTGAGAAATAATAGAAGTTCATTCTGACTTATTTCCTTTCATTCTCTTGTTTATTCCTATTTGGGTATTTTATTTACAACACGTTATCAGCACGATCAAGACTCTATTGACGTAGCAAATTTCCCAAGCACAATCAAGATCTAAAGGTGAAGGAAGCTTTCCTCATTTTCTTTGACGTCACAAGGTAAAGAATTTAGTATCTTTTATTTATTTTATTTTTGCTTTCATACTACTTGGAAGATATATATATATTTATATATATATTTGTTTTATATCTAATTTTTGTTATTTCTTCTCAAGTAGTTTACCATGTCAAATCTCACAAAGCTTGAGTTCGTTGCCCTTGATATTTCCGGGAAAAATTATCTTTCGTGGGTACTTGATGCCGAAATCCATCTTAATGCTGAAAATCTCGGAAATACTATTAAAGAAGAAAATCAAGCATCCGAGCAAGATCGCGCAAAAGCGATGATTTTTCTTCGTCGCCATCTTCACGAAGAATTGAAAACCGAGTACCTCACTATTAAGGACCCATTAGTTCTTTGGAAGAATTTAAAAGAAAGATTTGAACACCAAAGAACGGTGATTCTTCCAAAGGCTCGATATGAGTGGATTCACTTACGTTTGCAAGATTTCAAATCCGTAAGTGAATATAATTCAGCATTATTTAAAATTAGTTCCCAGATGGAATTATGTGGAGAGAAAATTACCGATGCGGATATGTTAGAAAAAACATTTTCAACTTTTCATGCCTCAAATTTGCTCCTGCAGCAGCAATATCGAGAGCGTAGATTCACAAAGTATTCGGAACTAATTTCTTGTTTACTTGTGGCTGAACAAAACAATGAACTCTTGATGAAAAACCACCAATCTCGTCCAACGGGTTCAACACCATTCCCCGAAGTGAATGCTGCTTTTTCTCATGGCCGTGGAAGAGGTCGTGGTGGTAGAAGAGGTCGTGGTCGTGGTAGGAATAATTGGACTCGTGAAAATCATTCTTCCAATTCTGAAAACAGAGGGATTAAAAAGAAATCAATGACATGGGTCAGAAATGAGGAAAAACCGGAAAAGAATGATAAGGGGAATAATAATGACAATATTTGTTATCGATGTGGAACTAAAGGCCACTGGTCTCGAGTCTGTCGCGCTCCAAAGCATTTAGTTGAACTTTACAAGGCATCATTGAAAGGAAAAGGGAAAAATGTTGAAGTGAATTTATCAGAACCTGTTGGTCCTACATATGAATCTTCCTTACCTGTTGGTCCTACATATGAATCTTCCTTAAACGCAAATTTTGATGTTTCTGATTTTTTCGAAGATTATTGTGGCAATGTTTTGGCTGATGATAAAAATGTTTGAAGATACTTTTTATTTAATATGATCTCCATATGTAATCTTTTTATGTTTTAATATAATTTCTACATCTCTATTTTGTAATCTTTTAGTTGTTATTATTATTTTCTAATACTTAGAATATTTTTATGTCACTAGATAATTCAAAATCAACTTGATAACATGGAAGATGACATATGCTTAGTGGACAGTGGCACTACTCACACAATTCTTTGTGATAGAAAATATTTTCTACAATTAACGTTAGCGGAAATCAATGTCAATACCATTTCTGGTTCTGTAAATGTAATTGAAGGCTCTGGAAGAGTCCATATTATGTTCCCAAATGGAACAAAATTATACATCGATGATGCATTATACTCTAGTAGATCCCGAAGAAATCTATTGAGTTTTAAAGATATACGTCGAAATGGTTATCACATTGAAACAACAAATGAAGGGGATGTGGAATATCTTTATATTACATCTATTATTTCGAACCAAAAGTTCATATTGGAGAAATTTTCAAGTTACTCATCTGGTTTATATTTCACAAAGATTATGATGGTCGAATCAAATTTTATGCATCAAAAGGGCTCAGATCCTAAAACATTTATAATTTGGCATGATCGACTTGGTCATCCAGGTTCTACCATGATGCGACGTATAATTGAAAATACACATGGACATCCATTACAAAATAAGAAGGTTCTTTTGCCTAATGAATATTTTTGTTCTTCTTGTGCTCAAGGGAAATTGATTATTAGGCCATCTCCTTCCAAGTTACCTTTTGAATCTCCCGTTTTCTTGCAAAGGATACAAGGAGATATTTGTGGCCCTATTCATCCTCCATGTGGACCATTTCGGTATTATATGGTTTTAATTGATGCTTCCACACGATGGTCACATGCTTGTTTACTTTCATCTCGTAATATTGCTTTTGCCAAATTTCTTGCTCAAATTATAAAGTTACGATCAAGTTTTCCTGATCATCATATTAAGTCAGTACGTTTAGATAATGCAGGCGAGTTTACTTCCAAATCTTTCTATGAATATTGTATGTCTATTGGAATTGATGTTGAACATTCCATAGCCCATAATCATACTCAGAATGGTTTAGCCGAATCTTTTATCAAGCGTTTACAACTTATTGCTAGACCTATGCTTATGAGATCAAAACTCCCTGCATCTGCTTGGGGACATGCCATAATGCATGCTGCGTCTTTGGTTCGTATCCGACCGTCAGCATATCATAAGTTTTCCCCATTGCAACTTGTTTTTGATCAACAACCAAATATATCTCATCTTCGAATTTTTGGTTGTGCTGTATATGTTCCCATTGCGCCTCCTAAACGTACTAAAATGGGTCCCCAACGACGGGTTGGAATTTATGTTGGTTTTGATTCTCCATCTATCATTAGATACCTTGAACCCCAAACAGGCGATCTTTTTAGAGCAAGATTCTTAGATTGTAAATTTGATGAATCCTCTTTTCCGACATTAGGGGAAACAAAAGGTCTTGAATCAAAAGCACAAGAAATTTGTTGGAATACACCAACTTTGTCAAATCTTGACACTCCCACAAATCAAAGTGAACTGGAAGTTCAAAGAATAATTCATTTGCAAAATGTGGCAAATCAATTGCCTGATAGTTTTGTTGACACCAAGAGGGTTACTGAATCTCACATACCAGCTGCAAATGTTCCTTCACGACTAGTTGTCCCTACTGGAAACTCTGTGGGTATAGCAGTCAATGAATCTAAATTACGCCAAAAACGTGGGAGACCTATTGGTGCAAAGGATTCTGCTCCTCGTAAGAAACGAGAATCGAAAAATGTTCGAATTGACACTCCAGAAGAAATCCAAAACAATCAACAATTGCATATTTCTCAACAATCAACCCCAGAAGTGGTTCCGGTACCGGAAAATCATGAGATATCTTTAAAATCTAGAAATTGTTGGGAAAGAAATGAAGTTGTTGTTGATCATGTATTTGCATATGCAATTGCCTCCGATATAGTAAATGAAAATGAACCTGAGCCTCAAACTGTAGAAGAATGTCGACATAGAATTGATTGGCCTAAATGGAAAGAGGCAATAAAAGTCGAATTGGACTCATTAGTCAAACGTCAAGTATTTGGACCGATAGTCCAGACACCCGAAGATGTTAAACCTGTTGGGTATAAATGGGTTTTTGTACGAAAAAGAAACGAGTCAAATGAAATTGTAAGATACAAGGCACGGCTTGTTGCACAAGGATTTTCACAAAGACCGGGTATAGATTATGAAGAGACATATTCTCCTGTTATGGATGCAATTACATTTCGATATTTAATTAGTTTGTTGGTCTCTGAAGGTCTCGACATACATCTAATGGATGTTGTAACTGCTTACTTATACGGGTCATTAGATAATGACATCTACATGAAAATCCCTGAAGGTTTCAAGATGCCTGATGCTTATAATACAAAACCTCGGCAAATGTACTCTGTTAAACTACAAAGGTCCTTATATGGATTAAAACAATCTGGACGGATGTGGTACAATCGCCTGAGCGAATATTTATTGAAAAATGGATACGAAAATGATGTTGTTTGCCCTTGTGTTTTTATCAAAAAGATGAACTCTGGGTTTGCTATAGTCGCAGTTTATGTTGATGACTTAAACATTGTAGGGACTCCTGAAGAGATCTCTATAACTGCTGATTTTTTAAAGAATGAATTTGAAATGAAGGATCTTGGTAGGACAAAATTTTGCCTTGGATTTCAAGTTGAACATTTAACAAGTGGAATTCTTCTTCATCAATCAGCTTATATTGAAAAGCTATTAAAACAATTTAATATGGATAAATCTTATCCATTGAGTTCTCCAATGGTTGTTCGTTCACTTGATGTAACAAGAGATCCGTTTCGTCCACAGGAAGACGATGAACAAGTTCTTGGACCAGAAGTTCCATATCTTAGTGCAATAGGGGCACTTTTATATTTAGCAAATTGCACTAGACCTGATATAGCTTTTGCAGTAAATTTACTTGCGAGGTTTAGTTCCTCCCCGACACGGAGGCATTGGAATGGAGTGAAACATATTTTTCGTTATCTCCGTGGCACATCTGATATGGGATTGTATTTCCTAAAAGGAGTTAAATCAGAATTGATGGGTTATGCTGATGCTGGATACCTATCTGATCCTCATAAAGCTCGATCACAAACTGGATATGTTTTCACTTGTGGTAATACTGCTATTTCATGGCGATCAGTAAAGCAAACAATTACCGCTACCTCATCTAACCATTCTGAAATATTGGCCCTTCATGAAGCAAGCCGTGAATGTGTGTGGTTGCGGACCATGATACAACATATCAGGAAAACTTGTGGGTTGTTTGTGGAAACTGGCAAGCCAACATTATTGCATGAGGATAATGAAGCATGCATTTCTCAAATTAAAGGTGGTTTTATAAAGGGTGATCGAACTAAGCATATTTCTCCAAAGTTTTTCTACACACATGAACTATTGAAGAAAGGTGATGTTGACATTTGTAAAATTCGCTCCAGTGACAATCCAGGTGATCTGTTTACAAAAGCATTGCCAACTTCAATCTTCAAGAAGCACGTGCACAATATTGGGATGCGTCGGCTTAGTGAGTTTGTTTGAGGGGAAGTAACTTTCCTATGAATCTTGCACTCTTTTTCCTTCGCTAAGTTTTATCCCACTGGGTTTTCTTGGCAAGGTTTTAACGAGGCAAAAATAGTCATCCAAGGGGAAGTGTTGTAATACATGCATGTATGGTGTGGATGACTAGGTACATACTATTTATGTACTTCATTCAATGATATAGACTTA
>JANIHY010000006.1:9543862-9555981 GCA_027479065.1 Erythroxylum brevipes | reverse complement strand
TAAAAGAGAAATAAGCCACACATGTAATATTGTAAACCCAAAAATATATTAAAATATAATATGTTTTTACTACGTCATCCGTGATATATAGTAGAAGATTAATAAGTCATATCAACATTGCAATTTTTTATTTATAAGAGGTTCAATTTAAAAGTTCTTAAAATTTTAATATCTAATTTGAACACTTAATGTTAGAACTTGTTACTGTTACCCAAAAAGTGTTCATAAGTGAAACTTCTAGGCCATGTGAAGAACAGTCGTGTGGCAATTGGGCCTGATGAATATAGGTGAAACTTCCTTTAATGGCAAGGGACTGCTGACAGATGTGTAGTCCCACAATTGGATACCGTAAAGTCTTTGACAGACTTGAAGACAAATTCATGTGATTTAAACAATTGTTACAATGGTACTGGCCTTGCGTTGCAACAGTAACATGGATAAGAATGTCCAAGTGTTGCCTATTGTTTCAAAGTGTATTCTGATTCTTTTACAAGGTGAAAGGAATTATCTTGAGTAACTTTCGCAGTAAGTTGACAAGAGGAAACATATTGGATAGCTTCTGTCAAATTGTTGTCAAAAAGGGCGTGACTTTCTTTTAGTGGAGGAGATCTGTGAGGTCACTTTCTAAGTAAGTGGCTAGCAGAGCAATTATGTATGTTACGGGATGAGATCTGTTGTGTTTGTGGTATTGAGTAGGAACCGCGTAAGTAGTATAGTAAATCTCATCCGATCCAGGCACCATGCTTCGACAAGGGTGCAACTAAGATGTCTAGAAATAGGCAAAGGACCCAGAATATTGCGAGGTTCGTAGATTGTCTATTTTGATGGAAAGATAACAACATGAGCGATTGGTGTTGTTAGCACAATTTTTAACCATGTTGGCAGTATAAAGACAAATTCTAGATAGTACAAAACCCCCTTTTGCAAGGGATGGACTTGGTTATTCTCAATTATTTTTAAACATAGAGGGTGTTTGATAAAATGTTCCTTAGGCTGAATTGAGTTATTGGTTGTTTGATTATTTAGAGTTGTTGATAATATATTTGCAGGCTTGTAAAAATAAATCTCTTCACTTATATTATACCAGGTTTTCTTGTATAATTCCCAAAGTGTCAAACTTGAACTGTACATTAACTATTTGACAAGATGCTTGTGGGAAATCACCAAGTATTTGACATTAGATGTGAACTTTTAAGACTTCTTGAGCAATTATCTATTGATGGTTATACTAACTTTTCTAAACAAGGACAAAAGGTAAATATTATACTTGAGACATGAAAAATGTACATCTAAGCAAACAAATGTCTTTTGGCATTAGCCATTTTAAAAGGAGTTTGGAACGCCTGTTATGGATGAAAACATATAAATGTAAAGAGTTGTAGACATAGAAATGTACATGCAATAGACAACCGAGGTTGGTGAAGAGAGGACGAGACGAGCAGAGCAGCTTGGAAACATAAATGAAGTGTGAACGATCGTAAAGATAATTATTATTATTATATGTCACCCACTAGGGTGAGTGATCCCATCCATTACTCAGGCAAAAGAAAGAGATGTATGATGGGAAATATGCGCGTGCCAGAGCTTAAAGGATAAAGGTTTCTTCATTAACCAAATGCTTCCTCGATTAATTATAGAATAAGAGATGCTTATTGGTTTAATCATGTGTAACATTGATGCTTATTGGTTTAATCATGTGTATTTACTGCGTGCTCTTAAAGTATTGTTTGGTGAACTCCAAGACCCAAATTCCAAGTTACACTTACTTTTCCTTGATTTTGCAACAAGCCCAATCAACGCAAGCCTTCCGCTGACCCTGAACTAGCTTATTTCCAAGTTCCTTAGATTCAAGCCTTAACCTGAAACTAGAAATGTAAACAAAAACGAAAAGAGTTGGCTATCTACTGTTCATTGAAGCTACTCTTCATTGAAGATATCTTCTGTACACCCATGCAATATTCATCCACACAACCCAGGTTATACAGTACCAAATGAATAACCCATCTGCTTCCACCCTTCCTACTGCTAAAAAAGTCCGCACGAGAAAACGTGAGGAAGCTGCCCCTCTTATAGAACCGCCAGGGCCGCATCCACAGATGAGCTACAACGCGGCAGTCGCCGGACCCACACAAACTGCAACTGAACGCATCGAATTCGCCTCGCCAGAGGAAGACCCCATTGAATTGCAAGATGGTGACATCTCTATTATACAAGGCGGTTATGGCTTAGGTGTTGAATTGTCCACCACTTTGCAAATTAGACAAGGTCTGGGCGCAAGCAGTAGTGATCAAGCTCCTGGGTAGGAAATTAGGATTCAATTTGTTTCGGGAGAGGTTGCAAACTATGTGGTATCCTAAAGGGCCCCTAAAAATTGTTGATCTAGAAAACGAATTCTTCCTAATTAACTTTCGAGAAGAGGAGGACTATATCCATACCTTAACTCAGGGGCCTTGGATCATAGCAGGACACGTCCTTTCAGTTCAACCGTGGACACCTGACTTCCGACCTTCGTCCGGCAAGATCACCCACGTCGTTGCGTGGGTGAGGTTTCCCAAACTCCCCATCTCATGGTACCATCCCTCCATCCTTGCGGCTCTCAGTAACCTAGTGGAAAAAAAGTTAAGATTGATCAAAATATGCAGCAAGCTTATCAGGGGCGTTTTGCTCGCGTCACCGTCAACGTGGATATCAGCCCCCCGTTGCACTCGGTTGTGGAACTAGATGGCGAGCTTGTCCATGTTGCTTATGAAGGACTGCAGCAAATCTGCTTCACTTGTGGCCACGTAGGACACAGCTCGTCGGTTTGTCCTTCTCATTCAATGACCGCCCTTATCGCGCCGAAACACTCCGATGTCCCTCCTCAGTCCTCCCCTCTGACCCATCACCGCAGACCGCCTTCGGCCAATGGATGCAAGTGCAATGCTGAGGCCGCAGGAACTCTGCTTCGTCCCTGCACTGTCTCCTCCCACGCCCCACCGTCTGACTCGCTACCCTTTCTGTTTCCCCCACGTTCGCTCCCCCAACAACTAGCCCTCCAACGATCGAAGATCCTCCATGTCTCTTCTCCCCAGGACAGTCGGATCTAAACCGCAACAATGGCAAAGCCCCAACAATCTCGTTCAGTCGCAATCAACGTAAACAAAAAGGATCGCATCTTCAGATGCACAAGCCTAATGCATCTCCCCCGCCCACGACGTCGTCTCAGCTCTAGCAGGCCCCGGTCGTGGGCCAAGCACGGGCCCCAACACTTTTTGTTCCTCCTCGGCCCAGCATTATTCCCACCCAGGCCCCTCATACTGCCCAAGCCCGCACCCATCCCAGCCCAGACCATGTTATTCTCCAACCCCCTTCCCTTGGTCAAGACCAATCCACCCCCAACCCATCCCAAGTCCTCCCACAACCCTCCTTCATGCCCAAGGACAACCCCACACCTAACCCAACCCATGTGGCTTTGTCCATCCCCTCACATACGGACATTGTCCTCCTCGATCCCTCATTCTCTTTGGCCCCCTCAACGGATTTGGGGGCGGTGCTATGGATGAGGACCCCATCGAATCAGGTGACCCTTCGCCCCTCCCACCTTCTCAGACCATCCAGGACTCAACCGACCCCCCTCCAACCCCTGTGTCCAACGTAGCCCACCATTTGAAGGAGGGCCAAGTGATCGTTATTGACACCTTGATGGATGACATAAGTGCCACTCAGGCCCCAATTTTTTGTTCAGAGTTGACTGAGCCCACAGTTGACCTCGGGGTAATGCAACTTTAAGCCTTCTTCCTACCTAATTTTATGTCAATTTTTATCTAGAATTGTCAAGGGGCTGGGGGACGAACCTTCAAGCCCATCATGAAGCATTATCTTCGTACTCATCACCCTCGTCTAGTCGTTCTCGTCAAACCTCGCATTAGCGGGAAGCGTGCACTGAAAGTTATTCGCAATCTCAGGTTTGACAATTCCTTCCATGTTGAAGCCGAAGGTTATTCTGGCAGAATCTGGATGCTATGGAAACAAGATGTCATCGTCTGTATTCGGCTGGCTCACCAGCAATTCATCTATGCCAACATTGAATGGGACCACTTGGCTTTTGAATTTACAGCCATCTATGTCAGCCCTACCTATGCATTACAAAAATTCCTTTGGTTCGCCTGGTTAGAGTCACCACTCATCCTTAGCTACTGGGGGGAGATTTCAATGCCAAATTGGAAAGTGCAGACAAGCAAGGTGGATCGCGCCTCTTACCGGTTGTTAATAAGCAATTTCACGATTGCATCCACCAGTGCAGCCTCCAGGATCTTGTATTTTTAGGGCTCCGATTTATGTGGCGGCGCAGACGTATCCAAGCGCGGTTGGATCGTGCTTTCTGTTCCCATTCTTGGCTTTCGGCGTTCCCATCCACCCGAGTTACTCATCTTCCCTTCTTGAAATTAGATCATCGGCCGCTCATCATCACCTTTTCCCCTTCAGGCCCCCCTTCTCAGCTGAGACGGCCTTTCCTTTTTCAATCTGCTTGGCTTACACATCATGACTTTGGTCATGTGGTTGCTACTCATTGGGCACCCCACCACCTCGACATTAGTAGTGCGATCCACACCCTGTCCGAAAACCTTTAACAGTGGAACGTTAATGTTTTTGATAACATCTTCCACCGAAAAAAGAGGCTTATGGCTCGGCTCGTCGGCTTACAAAATCCTCTTGAAGGCACTGATTCTCACTTCCTCTGAGAGCTTGAGACTTCTTTGCAAGCGGAATTAGAGCTTATCCTTCATCAAGAAGAGTTACTCTGGCACCAGCGCTCCCGTAGCCAGTGGCTTGGCCAGGGTGATCGGAATACGTCATATTACCAAATTATCACTCAAGCGAGATGATGTCAGATGTGTATCAACTCTCTAACGGATGACAATGGAAATATCATCTCTGACGAGTTGTCACTTCGAAACCTAACGCACACCTATCTCGTAGACCTCTACCTCTCTGACGATCATTTGCCCTCTACCTGGCATGTTCGCGGCCTTTTTCCTCGCCTACCAAAGCTAGCTCACACTGACCTCAGTTGTCCGCCTAACACCGATGAGGTCAAGAAGGCTTTTTTCTCCATGGCTCCTAACAAATCTCCTGGATTTGATGGGTTCACTGCTTTATTCTTCCAATCTCAGTGGGATACTCTTGAACCTTCTTTGACCAGGTTTTTCCAGAGCATCTTTCTCCATGAAGTGTGGGCGCCTGCATTCAACCGCACCATGATGGTCCTACTCCCTAAAACTTCCCTACCTTCCTCTTTTTCTCAGTTTAGACCGATAGCCCTCTGCTCGGTTCTATACAAAGCCCCCTTTCTAAGCTCATTGTGCATCAGATTCAACCGCACCTTGACGAACTTGTCGCTCCTACGCAATGCAATTTCGTTCCTAGTCGCCTCATTACTGACAATATCATTATCACCCAGGAGGTCATCCATTCCATGCAACGAAAAATCGGTCGTAAAGGACTCATTGCCATTAAAGTGGACCTGGAGAAAGCTTACGATCGGTTGCCATGGGTCTTTATTCAGGATACCCTCATCGATGTGGGTTTTTCGGAGTCGCTCACCACTCTCATCATGAAGTGTATATCTACTGTCTCCATCCAAGTTAATTGGAACGGGGAACTCAGTGACGCTTTTACTCCCTCCCGCGGCCTTCATCAGGGGTCATCTTACCTCTTTGTCTTGTATATGTAGCGCCTTGGCCATGCAATTACTCAGGCGGTGGCCCAAGGACACTGGAAACCGATAACATTAAGTAAGCGTGGGCTGGCCCTCTCCCATTTATTCTTTGCTGATGACCTCATCCTCTTCGACGAAGCTTCGCCGGAGCAAGTAACTGTCATTCGGGACATATTGCACTCCTTCTGCACAGCCTCGGGGTAACAAATCAACTCCTTGAAATCAAGGTGTTATTTTTCCAGAAATGTCCCTCCCTCACTGTAACATTCTCTCAGTTGTGATCTAGGTTTCCACAAGACGCACGACCTTGGACGCTATATTGGTGTTCCCCTCCTCCATCACTGGGTAAGTCGACGGACTTATCAGTATATTCTTAATAAGGTCCACCAGCGCCTATCCAACTGGTCCGCTCAACTGCTCTCTTTTGCAAGCCGCCTTACTTTGGCACAATCTGTGTTGGCGAGCATCCCGAGTTACAAGATGCAGATCGTTCGCCTACCCCGCAACCTCTGTGATGATCTGGAATCTATCATGAGAACTTTTCTGTGGGGTTCATCTCGGGACAAGGCCAAATTACATCTTGTCCCCTGGGATGAGGTATGCAAATCTAAGGACCTGGGGGGCTTAGGTATTCTAAAAATTCGTGAGACTAACGACGTCTTTTTAACTAAACTCGGCTGGTCGTTGATCGCTAAGCCTACAACACTTTGGGTCCAGGTCCTCTATGCTAAATATCATTTCGACACCACCAATAACCTAGCCGCCCTCGCGAATAAAGGAGACTCTATGGTCTGGCGCAGCATTAAGGCTACCTGGCCAATCGTGACTCAAGGATTACAGTGGCGACTAGGCGATGGCACTCGAACTCATTTCTGGCTTGACCCCTGGTTAGGAGGAGTCGGACTGCTTCTCCCCCACACTACCCAACCCATTCCGGAGAGCTCTCTCCATTCGAGCACTCACCGATTTGTGGAGGCCACTGACAATTGGAATTGGGACATTTTACACTCCTATCTTCCCGAGTCGATATGTCACCTTATTGCGGGCACTTTCTCCCCCAAGCCATATCTTGGGCAGGACAAAGTGATCTGGGGGTGTTTTGAATCTGGTTTATTCACTATCGCTTCGACATATTCCATGATCATGGGCCATGCTGAGCAATCAACCGATGCTCTTTGGCTTGTTATTTGGCAATGGCTCGACCCCCAACACATAAGAGCCTTCCTATGGTTGTTGGCTCAGGAGCGTCTTCTCACCAACCAGTACCGAGTGGGTCGACACTTAACTACTGATAGCTCCTGCCCGCACTGCCCTGCCGCCGAATCTCCTCTCCATGCTGTTCGTGACTACTTTTGCGAGCACCTAGTGTGGGACTCCATGCCATTGGCTCTCTTCACCACGGACTTCTACACTATGCCGCTTCGTCAGTGGCTCCTGACCAACCTCCACCATCCTGGACGTATACAGGGGCACGACTGGATGATCATTTTTGGCACCATGTGCTGGTTCCTCTGGTCATGGAGGAACAAATCTATCTTTGATGTTCATTTCACTTGGCCTTTGTCTTCTCACATTCTTATATTCTCTTTTGCAGATCAGATCTAACAGAATTTCGTGAGGCAGAGTCAGGTAGGCATAGGCCCCCCTCCTTGTCACCAATGACTTATTGGGTGGAGTAAACCGCCTTCGAGTTGGGTGAAGTTCAACACAGATGGAGCTTGTAATCGCTCCCAACGCTTAGCCACAGTAGGTGGCATTTTATGCGACTGGGAAGGCACCTGGTTTGGTGGTTTCTCGCAGAATCTCGGTTGGTGTGAACCGTTGATGGCTGAACTTTGGGATACTGGGTTGTCGTTAGCTTGAGATCGAGGATTTCGCCGGATCGAACTAGAGTTGGATTCTCTAGCAACGTACCATCTCACTTCTTCAGCGGAGAATCGCTCTCAGGCTTCCCAACCCATTGTCACGAGTATCCACGAACTACTCACACAGAATTGGTTTGTTGTTCATCATCACGTTTATCGAGAGAGCAATAGATGTGCGGACTGGCTTTCCACACATGTTGTACCGTCAGAAATTGGACTTACTTTTTTCGATTTTACACCTATCGGGTGCCACTGTATCCTCCTGGAGGATCTATCGGGGCTTTGTTTCCCCAAACTAGTGTTGTAATTCAGTTGTTTTTCCCTTTAATAAAAAAAAAGAAATGTAAATAATCCTGAATGAGACACCCGTCGACAATCCCACTAGAACCTTGACAAACATTCCTCCTTTCATATCTATATCACTTATTGCTAATGGTACTCTGATCTTTTAGTGATTCTTCTACTTGCCACAAAATCAGTCAACAACACCACAGACCTTTATACTGATTTCTCCTATTATTTAGTGAACAAAGTATGTTTTCAGTTAATGAAACAGAGTACATTTCAAGCATAGCATTGTGCTTTTGGTACCTAAACTGTTTGCAGTATCAACTTGTTCAGCCTAAGACACAAAGTCTAAAAGCTCCCAATCGACCTATCTCTTAAAATAAGAAAATTACTAAATGTCACTCTATCTCGACTTATCAAGTGACTTTCTATGTCCAGATCTCACTTGGTCAACGTGATCAAGCACTTGTTTTCAAGTCGGAACACAAATTTACTTTCTTTTTTGAATGGCGCCACTACCGACGACTTCCATGCTTTGCAACTGCTTAAGACACATTTATCATTATTAGCCTTCCAAACTACCAAATTTTCTGTCGATAAATTAATTTAGTGACAAAATTTATCGACAGCATAAAATTGTTAGAGAAACGGCTGTAGGTAATAATTACCGACGAAGCACAGATTTTTCGTCGCTAACTTATTGACAGATATTTTATATTCCATCATTATATTTGGCGACGGTAATTTTGTATTGTCAGTAAATTTTCTGACAGAACATTTTATTTCAGTATATAAATTTAGCGACATACGAACAAAGATTCTCTGTCGGCATATTTACCGACAGATTTGGCAATTTCGTTGGTAAATTTATGACTAACTACATTGACGAAACTTAGTTGTCCGTCGGTAAATTGATTAAATTTTACCGATGGATTTTTGTTTTCCATCAGTAATCATATTGATACTGTTTTCTTAAAATTTTTCCTTGCATTTAATTTTATTTGATAATCTTATGATTGATGCATAATTTATACAGTTATTAGTTGATAATATTTTGATTTGTTTTTACATTTAATTTGTTAAAACAAAAAATTGATTGATATTATAAAGTAAAAATTATCTTAATTGATAATAAAATTTTATTTTATACAGCAATAAGCCTTTAACAACTATTTATTTGGTTACTACAACAACCCTATTCATTTGGTGAATGTGAATGCTCTGAATATTGTGATAAGGTGTTAACATTCCCCTTGAACTCGTCCACCTCATTATGGAGTTGGGTTATGTATTCTATCGACTGTTGCAACTGAGTTGCCAGTGTCTATAAAAACTATCAACCATTGTATGATCAAGAGATAATTATTCATTATATTATCTAAGAATTTTATCAAAACTACGATCAGAAATATGCTCTTTAGACTTTATGTTCAATGTTCTAGCAATTGAAGACAATTGAGTTATTATCTCATAATTTGGTCATAACTCTTGGTCAGTTGAGTGTAATAAGTCAAAAAATTATTTTGCATGTGGGTTTGGTTCTTCTTCAAGATTTTCTATATTTTTCTGAAAGTTATAACGAGTTGCATCATAAACTATTTACATGTAAAGATTTTCAGTTGCACCCACATTATTTGTTCTAAATCCAATCTTCCCTTCAAACTCATCCAGATTTACTGTCGAGTTTACTTCATTACCCCTTGAGGTGCTACAAATCACTACCCTCTCATGTCATGTTCACTCAAAATAATTTAGAACAAATCTTTTTCTCAACAAATGGCCATTCACTTTATCAATATGAAAGAAATTAATATGTTTGCACTTTTTTCATGGATATTTAATCTTTGAGTCATCAATCTATGCAGGTTGATAACATGCATAATGAATAAGAGCTTCAACTCCCTCAACAAACTTAGGATTAATGAAACTATCATGTGTTAATCGTCTATATATCTAAGATCTATCAACATTACTCATTTCTGCAAAACTGTTAATTTCAAAAAGTGATTTCATAGTTAGTATCCTTCATGTTCCCTAAGTTTACAAAATATTTAAACTTTACACAACATCCCCTAAGTATTAACCAATTAAATTAATCATGTACAATTGATTTCAATACTATGCGTTGTAACTCCTAGGCTCATGAAATTTTTCACCGATAAACCTCATAGGAGCTACATAACGGGTTTCTAGCCTATATACCATCCTAGGGGTTTATTATGCAAATAATTCTCATCTTTATTAAACCTATAAATTTCTTGTTTTAATATTAAGTTTGAATTAATAGCATTGAAGTTGAAGTATTAATCAATTGATTTAATCACCTACAATTGATTTCAATACTATGTTATGTAGTATTGTTTACATCTATAAATCAAGAAACTAAGTTCTCGTTGTGACTCTTAAGCTCATGAAATTTTTCAATGATAAGCCTCGTAGGAGCTATATCACGAATTTCTAGCCTATATAACATCCTAGAGGTTTATCATGCCTCAGATCATCCATGAGATCTCAAACTCTTCCACATACAGTAAATACTTATATAATCATACATCTACTCATCAATGATTCAACATAACTCAAATATAAATATTTAGACTATTAAAGAAGAACATAAAAACTCATCAATTATTATAATAATATTCTAAACAACAACACAAAATCAAAACCTCCTTTGCATTCACACAAAACTAAAACGCATCTAACTAATGTATTATTAAAGCAACACATATGTTAGACATTAGTTGGATGACTTACTTGGATGAATGAACAACTATAGACTACAAAGAAGAAGGATGAACGACACTCTTCAACACAAAATAGGTCCTGCGAAAAAGAATAGTTCGTATTAGTTAACTGGTGGGAATATACCATTGTTTGAAAAGGACTACAACCGGCATAAAAATCTGCTTCATCCTTAAAAGTATGCAAGATAAAACAAAGACATCGTGAACATCAATTTAAGAATTTTGAAGTTCAAATCCATCAAGCTCTGTTTTATAGATAATTTTCTAATTTTATAGATAATAGTTGACATAGAAAAAGCAATAAAACTATAATAATTTTCATTATAAGTTTATGAGTTTCGTGAGCAATATGACTAGACTACTATGAAACAAAAATGAACATGATTACTTTAATTTGTTTTTGAAAAAAAATGAGTGCTCAAAGAATCTTAGGTAGCCAAGTAAGCTAACTGATATGAGTGTTAAAAATAATTACTATTGAAAGAACTGTAGGGGTGTACTAGTTTCGCAAACTCTTTGATTTATGGAAATTGTTTCTAGCACAACAAAAAACCAGAAGAATTAAAATGCAACAAAATAAATCAGCACCAATATTTATTAACGCAGATCGACACATCTTGCCTACATCTGCAGGCCCATACTAAGCTTAACACTTTAATCAAAGGACAATGATAGTTTTATACAAGGCTTTAATAAACCGACTCCATTTAATCCTTGATACTACCACTCGTCCTCACTACCCTTGAAAATGATTCACACCCAATAACACCACCGACTCATGTTAATCTCAATAGAGGATTTTTCTTAATATTCTTTTAAAACAAGACCAATGAATAAATCACTCAAGTGATTAAACAAACAATTCAACACTCAAGATGACACTTGAGAAAGAGACAAAGAACAACTTTCTTCACAGCCAAGAAATTATGCACAGTTAAATGATCACGCAGGTATCATCACTAGGTCTACAGTTCTCTTGATTTTTTGAACACTAATCCCATGTGATCTGCCCATTCACCATCGATAAGAACACACCAAAACACAAACCAGGAGACACTCACAAGTCCTCCTTAATTTAGCCCAAAACAAAACGAATTAAATATCATGTTCAACTTTGACGCATACATTTATCGTAATGACCAAAACTGAAGTATTATCAAGTGGTTCACGTGTGTGTGTATTAGAAGCCATATCATGCACAAACCCTTAATTACACACCCAGCCAAAACCTTCACCGAGTCAATGACATTTCAAGTGCAGAAGCTAGGTCACGCATACAAAAACACAACTTTAACTATCTCCAATTTTCTTCACACCTAGTAACATGGTTTTGAATTTCATTTCGTATCGGCAAGAGAACGGAACAAAATAAAGGTTTTATATACTGGGTATAAATACTAGTCGATACCGGCCTGTTTCATTTGGTACCGATCGATACCAAAAATTTTGAAAAATATAGGGACTTACTAACAAAATTTTCAATTTTTTTGTTTAATTTTCCCTTTGTCCCGCCATGCGCCC
>JANIHY010000006.1:9510142-9523185 GCA_027479065.1 Erythroxylum brevipes | reverse complement strand
TTTGGATTAAATTAAAAACGTAAGGTTACATTTCTTATGAAGACATCGAATTTAAATTCTAATCTCAAAATTTTTCATGAAGTAGAGAACTGGGTGCAGTACATTGGATGAATGTAAAAATTCATGCTCTGTATTTGAGGGAAAAGCTAGATTAATCTAGGCTGATTTGGGCAAAGGTGTCTTCTAGAAAGTTGTAGGTATTTCTTTTAGTTTTACAACGGTATATAGTATAGAAAGTTTTGGATTCCTAGGCTGAAAGTTATGGTTCTTGTAAAGGAAGATTTATCTTTTGTCTTTTCGCTTCTTCTATGTTTTGTATCTTCTATGTTTTGCCTCTTCTGTGTTTTGCTTTTTCTATGTTTTGCTTCGTTTGTGTTTTGCTTCTTCTACCTTTTACTTCTTCTATGCATTGCTTCTTCTGTGTTTTACTTCTTCTGCCATTTTGCTTCTTCTGTGTTTTGTTTCTTCTTCCTTTTGCTTCTTCTGCCTTTTGTTATCTTCTATCTTTTTCTTCTTCTGTCTTTCGCTTCTTTTGTGTTTTGTATCTTTTATCCTTTACTTCTTCTGTCTTTCACTTCTTCTGTGTTTTGTATCTTCTATCCTTTGCTTCTTTTGTCTTTCGCTTCTTTTGTGTTTTGTATCTTTTGTCCTTTACATCTTTTGTCTTTCGCTTCTTCTGTGTTTTATATCTTATGTCTTTTGTTTCTTTTGTGCTTTGCTGAGGCATCTTCTTCTGTGTTTTGTTGACGCGTTTTCTTCTGTGTTTTACTAATGAGTCTTCTTCTGTGTTTTGGTGACATGTCTTCTTCTATGTTTTGCTGACGTATCTTCTTCTGTGTTTTTGCTTCTTCTGTCTTTTGCTTCTTCTATGTTTTTGCTTCTTCTACTGTTGGAACCCACACCCTACCCGTAGGTGTTTGCAAGTTATACCACGGCGTGTGTTTAGGGGTGATACCGCGGCATCCAACCTTAATCAGTATTGTCCCCTCTAGCCTCAAGTGAGTTATAGTCCTCGAACCCATGACCTCAGGGTTTTGTTCCACTTTGCGTGCACGCCTCTTACCATTGAGCCCTCGAACTCGCGACCCCTCAAGGTTTTGTTGTTTCTAAGAACACGCCTCTCACCATTGAGCAGTTCGAATCCCAAAGAGGACAATATTGATTAAGGTTGGATGTCGCGGTATAACCCGCAAACACACGCCGGGGTATAACCCCCAAACACCTACGGGTGGGGTGTGGGGTCCAACATTATTTTTGAATATGATCAACCCGATAAATTTTGAGGCATATCTTCCAAATTACTAAATCGAATTGAGTGATTTTGGTGTTAATAGAAAGATAAAACATAAGGGAACACTTTTCTAGAAGAGAGTATGACCTAATTACATCAGTTTCATCTTTTAATTGAATGTAAACAGTAGACCCGAAAGGGGTGTCTTGGAAAAAATCTGAAGTGATTCAATGAAAATGAAATGTGATTTTAATGATTTTAGTGAAGCATAAACCTAAGTACAAATTATGCTTAGATGAGTTTTGTATGAGATTAAATTTGTGATGAAATTGATGGATAAATACCTAGGATTATCATGAACATGCATTGTACATAATTCACTTCATACATGTGCATTATTGAATACTTATGATTGTACAAATTATGTATATTATTTGTTATAGAGAAGCAACTGGAATGTTAATCTCCAAACGTTGCCAAATCTTTCAGGCATTAGCTTCGGGAGCAACTTGTGAGTAACTTAGACAATCTCACTTAATTACTTGTTTGCTTAATTTATGTTTTGACTAATAATTGAATATGATTAATTGTGGATTCCGGACAGAAGGTCTGATGAATGTGAATGTGGATTGAGATATTGAAGTATTACTTGAATATGAATGTGAAGACCTAAGTGCTTTATAATGTGAGAGATTGTGGTACATACATTTCATACATGAATGCATAATCAGATAATGATAGTTGTGATCAGAATAGCCACCAATAAGAGCTTAAAGCTCAACGAGTGAAAATGAGTCTCGAGTTTAAAAGTGATTAAGAGCCTAAGGCTTACTATGTAAAATGAGTCCTATATCTCTCAAGCGGATAAAGGACATTTATTAATGAGCCCGATATCCAAAATGGATACGGGACTGTTCAGGCATTTGGTCACAATAACGTAATAATTGGAACGTGTCTCATGAGCATTTCATATGCATATTGTTAAGTATGTTTGCTGGAATAAAATGCAAAATTTGTCCATGCTTAAGTAAAAATGTGATACTTATGTAAAATGCAGTATGTGATTATATGTTATGTAAAATGATGTGTTGCATGAATTGAGTGAACCATCAATGATTGTTATCTCATTGAGTTTGCAAAACGCACCAAAATTGCAACGTTGTCTTTTCAGGACGGAGAGACGACTCTAGCTACTGAGAGGCTCTACCAGCCGTGTAGATTGTGATTAACAAGAGAACTCATGGCTCAAAAGTTGGTCAACTAGAATTTTTGGACAAATTATCTAAATTGTGTATATTTTCTCTTTCATATAATACTTTTGTATTAGATTTTGATGATGTACATATAGAAAATGTTAAAAGACACAATGTAGACATTCAGGTTTTATGAAATGAAACGAAGAAAAAGTTGATTTTAAAATATTGTAATTTTTTATTGATACTTTATAAGTGAATATTGATATGATGCCACGTGAAGTGAATGTAATGATCGAACGTAACTCGTCCTTATCGTAGGTTATGTTCCGGAATGACCTCTGAGCATCCCAATGTGTACCCCACAATAAAGGAACGCTACAAACCCTACTCTATTTTATCTCAGCGATATATTAGAGTAGAGAAGACAGAGAATCACATCCTTGCCTTTATTGTGAACGGATTCGAAGTTCAAGAAAGTTATGTCCCAAACTATGGCATGTTGATAACAGGTTTCCATTGAAATTAGTTCATACACTCATTCATGTATTTTAATATATAGCTGAGATAAAATGAAACAAGGTTGGTACAGAATAGAAGAGATAGAAGATACGAGAAGATAAAGACCAAAGAAACATAAAATATCGAAAAAATTAAAGAACATTTCTTTACTTGACATGTCCAAAAAAAAAAAAAAAACTCTTCTTTTTTATGATTTCCATATACACGTCCAACACTTCTGTTCTAAATGGGAAAACAACTTCTTCAGCAATATAACACCATTCATTTCATTCCCTCACCAAATCATTTTTAAATTTTTTTTCACTTATTTACAATTTTTTTTTCTGGACCAAACAATTTCTCATTGCTCATTGAGAAAACGTAGACTCCAACAACCATCAACCTACACAGAGCTTACCACACGTTTCATTCCCCAAGCCCGAGTTCCGGGCAGTCTAGTTGTCAAGGTCCTCAATATGGTGCTCACAGTGCACAACACTAATTCTTCTGTAGATGGAACAATCAGCAGAACTTACGCTGAGATGAAGTTGTAGTACTGTATGTATATTGTTGTTGAGGTTTTAATTTGCTTTGTGACTATTAAGATTTTATAGGCACAATAGGACCGTCATCATCTTCAAGATCACTGAAAGAAATCTCTTCTTCATTCCCCAATGGAATGGTGGATTTGTAACCACCTAAATCTGAATCATCCTCATCTGGCCAATCATCATCATCCTCCTCTTCCTCATAGTTTGGAACCAATAATCTAGAGGATTGACCAGTAACTGGACTCTTATCCTCCTTTTTTATAACTTCTTTTTCTTCGATGACTGATTTGTCAACAAACTGCATCTCTGTACTTACAACTGGAAGCTTTTCAGACTCATAATCTGTAAATGAAGTGGTAATTTGTTCAAAGTCAACCGCCCTGGCATGGGCAAAATCTTCATGCAGTGGATCAGAACTTTCTCTAATAGATGAAGAAGTTTTTGCAAACCAGTCAGATTCTGGCTTCATTTTCTTATGTAGCTCCTGCATCCACATAGCTCTAGCTTCCATTACCTGCATCAAGCAGATTGTACCTTTGTCATAGTTTATCAACAATTTATAGAAAAAAAGATCAAATACTATGTAACGCAACAGATTTTTTATATAAAAAGCAGGATTCCCCCAATTGGTGTATAGAGTCAGATGATCACTCAAACAATGCTCGCTATCGCACCAATATAGGGGGGGAAAAGAAAACCTTGACTAAGGAATTCTTTAGCCACTAGACATGGCTACTTTATGAGAATTACTCTTTCCAAGTAACTAATTCAACAACCAAGATTTCAAATATTCAAGGTAAAACGGCACGACAACAGATTTTTTATACAAAAAGCAGAATTCCCCCAACTGGTGTATAGCGTCAGATGAGCACTCAAGCAATGCTCGCTATTAATTGGCACCAATATAGAAAAAAAAACTTGACTAAGGAATTCTTTAGCCACTAGACATGGCTGCTTTGAGAATGACTCTTTCCAAGTCACTAATTCAACAACCAAGCTTTCAAATATTCAAGTTAAAATGGCTGCAGCAAAAGCTTGAAAAGAAAGTTTAATTTCAAAAGTTAGTTTCCCATTTTCACAGAGGTGCATGCGTGCTTGTTCCATGAAAAGAATTTAATGAATTTACTACATACCAGACAAAAATGCTGGCCCACAAAAGAATTATTGTATAGGCTACCATACAGATCCGTGAATATAAAAGGACGCACAAAAATGCAACTTAAATTTAATAATATGGGAGCAATTTTTTGAAAGTGGAAAGTAAACTTTAGTAAGACATGCATCAAGCCATCAAGTATACTTTCCAAAGTTCAATAATAGCCACGGAAAAAAAGTCAAATCACTTAACAACCTATTGGAACTAAAGCATCGATAAAAGAAGCACATGTTGTCAAACTGTGGTTAAACAAACTAGCTAGTTAAAAGATATGGGCGTCCACTGATAAAGGAGCTCAGAATAACCATTTAGATTGAAAATCATGGATAATGCACCATAAACACACATAAAGGAATGATAAATCAGTGAATTGTGATAAAATTATTTGAATTTTGCTCTTGCAACACCTTCACCATGTTTGCAACGATTTGAGTAACCATCACAACAGTCTACAACCCAAGAAAGAAACGCAAAATGCAAACCTTATGAAAAAAGAAAACGAGAAACAAAATAACACATTGATACCAAAAAAATGAATCTAGTGAGAAAAATAAGCATTTGACTTTAAATAATCATCAATCAAGTATTGAAAAATATAATAAAATATATAAAGCTTGAGGAAGACATCGACCTGCACGGCTTTCAGGAGAAGTAGCAAATATTACCTGAGGTGTAGATAAAATTTCTGCATCATGTCTGTTAAGTCTGGAATGTAGAAGAACGAAATACACTTTCCAAAAGTAACTCTCGGTCATATGGCAAGGACAAAGTTCAAATCTGAGTGCAGCTAATCGAGGAGCAAGGTGTTCAATAGCCAAAGCATGCTCTTGTTGGGGACTGGACATTTCAAAATCTAAACATGATCACAAAAGAGAAAACCAATTAACACTTTCAGTTTGGGTTCAATAAAAACATAGTAGACACTGTTATAACCTAATGTGACCAATATGAGGAAATATCTGACTTCATTCGAAAAGCACTACAGATGACAAATTATAAAGTAGGGAACGACTTGGGACAAGTGGAACTTGACTACACCAACTTATCAAAACTTTCAAGTGTGCCCAAAGCAATTTTCAAATCCATGCCATCAGCATTTCTCTGTATGAATTCCTAGGTTTCTCAATCATCCAACTTAAAGCACGATGAACATGCTAAATTACAATAAGATACCTCCATCTGTTAACAAGTAATGTATTCACCAAATAACCACTGCACCAATAGATGAATACAAAATTCCAAGTCTGGAATGAACTTCTCCCGTACTGCAATACCGTGTCCAACAAATGAATGCAAAAAGGGGGGAAAAAATAAATTCCATATAGGGAACAAGAAACTGAAGCCCATAAACAGACTTCGATTATAACCTAAACCGAAAAACATGAGGAAAGATCTATTTTGTACCAGTAATACGGATAAATTATACCCTGGGGAACAACCTGCTACATTATCAACACCATCTTGACATCCTTTCAAGAAAGATTTGAAATCTATTCCATCGTCGGCATTTGCAATGTGAATTCCTAAGCATGTCCGAATCTCACTTCTCAATCATCAGACTTCAAGTACGGTGAGCAATGATAGTATAAAATATAGATACGTTCAAACTAATAGTCACTAGCAGCATCCGTTCACAACCATAAAAGCCCCCATAATCGCAGACAACGAGTCACCCAGCCAAACAGCAGGAACATTTCGTTATCCTCAATCCTAATCAAATACAAATAATTGAGCTATGGGAAATTTCAACTCAATTAAATCAATAAAGGACAAAATTCTCAACTCAATGCAAACAAAGGCATCATTAACCGAAGATATCAAGAAATGGTGAAATTTACATAAAAACTTACCGTCTAAATCGTCTTCCTCATCAAGAGGGAAATCCAACCAAGTCTCGGGATGCATCGCGATGTTTCTAGCAAACGCCAACACCTCGTCGGTGATCCCAGTCGCTAATTCTCTACATTCGTCACTCTCCTCCCTGTCAGAATCTTCATTCTCTCTTCTCATCTCGCTCTCACACTCTCCTCTCATCTCGCTCTCACACTCTCCCTCATCTATCCCCGATCCAAACTGAAAATAATTAGACGCCATCTTCGACATCTCCGTCACACCGCTCCTAAATCTACCTCCGATCTCCGTAAAATCGGTCTTGATCCCCGACCCCTCCGCGGGCACTCTCCCGTCGGAGAAGTCCGACCGGTCACACGCCTCCGAATCAGAGACAAAGCGATCGGAAGGCATGGGTTGAGGAGCGAGGAACGACGCAACGCCCCATAGCTGTCGTGTTAGGGTTTGCTTAAGCTCTGTAAGGTCCTCTTTCACACCTCTGCCTAACGCTTCTTCGTCTTCATCTTCTTCTTCTTCATTGATAAGCTTCTCATCTTCAAAGGACAATCGAGAGTGTTCTTGTTGGTCACATTTCGTTGGTGAAAGGCCGGTAGGTGCTCCCTTTGTTGGTACGACGTCGTTATCCGGAGAATCATCTTCGTCGAGACGAAGAGAGTTCGCCAGAGAGCGAGCCAACCAGGACATGATCGATTATTGTGTTTGAGGAGCGAGAAAGTGATTGTTGAAAAAAAAAACCCAAATTTTCCATTTTCCTTTTTCGTTGATTCAGGTTTTTTATTTTTCACCCAATCATGTGGTGCCACGTTTGCTTCCCAAGAATGAAAAAAAAAAAGAAAAAAAATTAATGGATCCGATTCTGAAACCCAATTATGAGTCATATCATCACTTTTTGTCATCTAATTGTAGAGTTAAGTGCACAAGGATTCGAAAGAGACCAAACACTACATTAATTTATGTTGGAAACACGAAATCCAATATTTTTAAACTCTTGGGCTTCCTGGATGTAAGCACCGAGTCATTGACAATGTTGGCGGGCTTCACTTTGGGCTTCTATTTACACTACAAAATTTAGACGAAGAATGGATAAGGTTAATAAACCAACTCTTCTAATTCTTCATATTTTAAATTTTCATCTAATAATTAACTTTTAATTTGTAAAGAAACCTTAATGAACAATTATCGAATTGACAATATAAATGTTTTAAAACAGTGAAAAAAAACATTATCATAAGATAATTAAAACGGTTGAAGATTTTGTTTAATAAAGAATTTTTTTTTTAATTTAACATCTAACTTTACGAGGTACTTACTAGATATGTAAGTTAGCGGACAAGCCTTAAAGCGACCGATAAGATTATCCCTTTATGAATAGAAAATTACAAGTTTAAGTTATAGAAATAATCTTTTCGTAAAAATATAAATTGGTATTTTGCGTACAATTAATGACCCTCTTTTGACTCTTATAAAACGAAGAATCTTGTGTATTGATAGTTAGATTAGAATAGGATGTCATTTCATGCCATTTCCCTTATAAATACTCAACAATAGTGATGGGGAAAATTAGCAATTATAAAAGAAGGTATTAAATTAGTTTTAAATTTTAGAAAATAAAATGTTAAAAAATTACAATTTAACTCAATATATGAATGCGAAATTAAAATATGAGATATAGGTCAAAAGTATTTTTCTAGTTTAATATGATCTTCCTTGTCGTAGTCAAAAGTCATGACAAGATACTAAATATTAATATCAGATGAACAGTTTCGTATAGCTCATCGTGACAAACCTATCCAGTCAATACAGTGACAACAAAGCTACGGCTACTTACCCTCAGACAAAAAAGGTAGGCTGCACTAAAGAAGGCATTGAAGATGCTTCTTTCAAATGGTCCAAAGTTTGTTACACCTTAAAGGGCTTTTTTTTTTCTCTAATGCTTACATCCGATATGATTCTGTAGCTTAAATTCAAAAGGCTGTTAAGGATGGTCAATCTGTACATAACTCGTGGCTTGTTTTGCAGATCTGAAGTCGTAATAACTGATGCCGCATCCTAAACTAATTTCGTTCTCTTGAGCTGGCAATGGGAACAAGAAACTTGGAAGATAAAGCCAAAAGGTTCAAACAACAAACTTTGACCAGCAACTTCATGACAAGTTTTTTGAGTACTTTCATGATGTTGGTCCTCATCCAAAGAAGGTAGATTGTCCAATTATCACTGGCTTGCTCTCCTTTTTAGGTGGACTAGATTGGAAGCACTACTCTTTTCAACATATATCTTAGGCCAAGCCCCTTTCCTGGTCGAGCAGGTTGCCCGTGTGCACCCATTCGTGACAACATAAGTGGAACTGGGGGCCCCCTTTCCAATCCTATTTCCTCGCTTATCCACATCTGGACAGTGAAGTCCCACTCCCATCCCTAAACCCTCAAGAGGATGGTAAGGTGATTTTGCTTCTGTTGATGTTAAAGCAGAACTTGCGTTGGTGATTCTTTCCCTTCCTTGCTTTAACCAACTCATCTATTTAATGGTGAAGAAATGCCATTACTTTATGTTCGCATTCGAAACAAAAGATGCAAAGAAATTTCAGGTAGAATATTAGGCTATCAAACTAGAGTCTGAAAATGAACCCACCAAAAAACAAAAAAAAAAGCTTGAAATTCTATACTATTTAGTCAGAGTAAAATTACAACTGGGTATCCACCATATTCGATCTTACATTGGAAGCATATAACCTTACAGCCGCACTAGCCTCAAGCTCAAGTGAGACATACTCGTGAACCAATCCCAGTCCCTATGAAACTTCAAAGGATGGGAGTGGAACTTACAGGGATTAATTAGACAGAAAAGCTGATTACAATAAGACCAGAATGTATCCGCAGATTAGACATGCCTATTCTTTCCCTAGACGAAGCTAACTCTGTTCAGGAGCATAATTTACACCACTTCCCTGTGAACGGAGAGATACTTGGGCGCCATAAAGAATCATGTTACCTTTTTTATAAAACTGACGAGCCCTACTTGACAGCCACAGCCTGCGTTATTACAAGATTTGTAATCGATCGGCTTCTTTCTGGGCAGTGGATTAACAACTAATATGGCATGCAATCAGCTTAAATCCACGCCCTTTATATTGCATCACAAATCTTGAATGCACATAATGTATTGGAAGGCTAACTGGGGCTCCCGATTGGCTGCGCTCCAACCCTTTTCCCATTGGGACAATTTATCAACAAATTGCTTTTTCTTTTCATTGCATCGTTCTTGTAAGCTTACACTTGGAAATGAAAAGGGTAGCCGTATAATTTAGACTACATAGTTTCAAGAGCTCAGCTGATCTTTGCTTCAGAGCAGTATTGTAACCGCTCTGTATTACAAGGAGTAGCTTGGCAGCCAAACCTGCTTCGACGGCAAGTTCAGCACATTCTTGCGGTGCTAACTTGCAGACTGCCCACAATATTGACAATGCAAGTTGAGTGGAGGTCTCCGATACCTTCATCAACAGATTCACCACATTCGGTATTGTATTAGTACAATCTTTCAAAGCCAATTTTCCTTCAGGGGTAGTTGAGAGAACCTCTAAAATGTAGAGAGCCAACTCCAAGCACTCCTTATTGAAACACGGCAATAGCTCCACTAAGTTGGGAATTGCCCCAATGCTCACAACCGCGCCTCTAACCAAATCCGGGGAACAAATGCTCTTCAACATTCTGAGTCCAGCCAACACACCATTTGGGTGTCTCTTATCTTTAACCAGCCTTAATAGCGCAACCAAAAGGCTCAAACTTGATAAATTCTCGGAACCAAAGTCTTCCCCTTCCATCAACATTTCAATTAACCTCGTACAGTTAATCTTGGTCTCAATCGAACCCTCATTCAACAGATCGACTAACAACGAAATCTTGGCGGGTTGTCTCAAATTAGCCTTTGAAGTGAAATCGAGACCCAAATTCGCAAGTATCCCAACTGCCTCAGACCCAACAACATGAGAAGTAAAAGGACCCATTAAAGAACATATAAGGGCAACACCGTTGTTATCTATCACTGCCTTCTTTGCCACAGCATGCGCAGTCACAACCTGTCTAAGGTCTTTTAGAGATTGAACTCTGGCTTGACCTTTAACTTTCTTTAGATTGCCCAAAAGCTCAATAGCCCTCCCCTGAACGTCCTCTGATCTCTTCTTCATAGCCAAATACTTCTGCGAGAACCAGCTATAAATAAGCTGCCGAAGAGTTCTGTTAGGCGTCAACGTTTCATCCCAGAGCTCTTGCATTGTAGTGGGACAAGTATAGTGACATAGACAAAACCATTTGAGAATATTGGCTCTCTCGTAAGTCTGGCCAGTGCACAGAGTCACCGGGTCTTGCATTGGGTCCAAAGAGATTGGACAAATGAAAACAGATGGAACTTCAACTGACTCAAGCTCTTCAATCATTTTCTTCAGATCTAATTTCTCTGCCACACCACCGCAAATCACACCACCACCTATGCCACCCAAAATGCCGTCTTTAACGGCGGTTTCCAGATCCAATAGTTGCCCACCACTATCCACATCAAGCTTCATATTTCCTTCTCTTCTTTGGTTATCAAGCTAGTGTATCAGAGGGTGGTTAAAACACCCCGTTCAAGAGTTGTATCAAATATAATCCAAGAAAAAGCCCTCAAATGTCAAAAGAGAAGAACAAAGAGAATAATAAGACCAATCACATCCACGGGGACGAGAAACGTGTGGGAAAGCAAAAGAGAGAATATGAAGCCTCTCTCTTTCATTGACGACACGAGGAAAAATTAAGCATCAAAGGGGACAACTTTTCTAAATTGTGGGCTTTTACTTTCTCTGCTTCATGGTCATCATCACCATCCAAGACATGATGAGCATGTAATCTTCTTCTCCAATACCAAAGCGCTGTCTCTCTCTCTCTCACTCAATGCCCACCAACAACTTCCTCTACAATCTCCACAAAAAGGGTGAAATCATCAAATCCCAGATCACGTAAAAAGCAAAGAATGAAAGAACAATCAAAAGCGGGTACAGAGAACAGGATAAAAATCAACAATTTGAATGAATAGTAACTCCACAGCTAAATGTTTTGTGGGGAAGAGAAAATAAAAGACATAAAAGAATGGGGACACTAAGAGCCGCACCTAGCTCTAGAGCAAGTTGAGTTTTTTAGGAAAATAAAAAATAAAAGCTATCCTCTGAAGTCTGAACTGCACAGTCTTCCCAACTTCTCTTCTTTTGGGGCAGACAGGGAAAGCCCCAAACATATTTGTGCCTCTTGAAAATTTCGGTTTTTGTTGGTTAGCTGTGCAAAACCCATTTAGGGTTTAGGCCTTATTTAGAATACATCCCTGCTGTAGTTGTTTAAGAAATTATAATGTGTATAAAAGTTCGTTTGTAATCATTCCTAGATTTACGGTCTTACCGTTTGTCAGATGGTCTCTGATGATTCCCGCCTCCAATGTAGGGCGCGTGTAGTCCCTCTATTCGAAGCTAGGAGTCTATTATTTTTATCCTGAAAAATATTTGTAATATTGGGTGAGTTTGCGAACTCAATGAGAAACTATCATCGATGGTTCACTCAACTCATGCATATACACACAATTCACGGAATATCACATAATATCACATTCAGAAATGTCATATGCGTTATCATTTCACAAATATAAGGCGTTTCGCCTTTCACACAGTTCACATTTAATCGCTCGTATATGCAATGCACATGTGACACTTTTCATTTTATTTCGGTGTTGTGACCGCGCGCCTGAATTACGTTGGGCTTGAAGCCCTGATTCGTTGAGCCTGTGGTTCTGAAATTACGTTGGGCTCGAGGCCCTGTTGCGTTGAGCTTTAAGCTCTGAAATACGTCGGCTGCACCGGTCACAACTGTCATTATCTGATCATGCTTTTATGCATGGAATGCATATGTCTCAATTCGCATTTAAAAACCAATTAATCTCATAATTTCACCAAATAGCACTTCAATATCAAGTTCTCAATATTTCAGACACCTGTGGTCCGAAATCAATCATAAGTAAACACACATAACCCTCCATTATCTCCACATGGCATAAGTGCATAATATTAAACACATAAAGATTGAGGAACCAACTAGGTTACTCACCTATAACTTCCGAGCTACTGCCTGGAAGTCCCAACAATATCCGTGGAATGTCGATCCAACGGTGCCTCTATAACAATTAAATAATTTCCCATTACTAGATGCTCAATCAGAACAATTCAATGATGCATATATCTTAATTAAAAGATGTACGATGCATGTTCATGACTTTCCGGCGCTAAAACCCAATCTCACTATCTTTTGCCTCATAACCAAATTATCAAACTATAAACTCTAACACATTTAGACAATACCCTTAATCTCAAAGAAGACCTCAAAACCAATATTCACTATTTTCTAGGTCGATATCAACCATTGTAGACTCCAAGATATACTCCAATACCATCCTTAGGTTGCAATAGGAAATCATATTCGACTTTCTTTCAATAATTGAGATCCTACTAATTTAAATTCGAACTTCCATTCTTTACCTCAATTGTAGAC
>JANIHY010000006.1:9478673-9490607 GCA_027479065.1 Erythroxylum brevipes | reverse complement strand
ATATATTAAATAATAGTAAATCAGATTATAAAAAAACAGGGACAGAAAACAAAAATCACTTTTTATAATTTTTATAATTTTTAAAAACTGAAAGAAACAAAAACTAAAAACATAAATTAAAAACTTAAAAAAACAAAATTTTTACTAAATTTAAAACCAAAAACAAAAAAAAACGAACAAACAAACATCCTTATAAAAAAATGACTGGATCTCACATTCACCTCGTACACTTGAAGAGTTAGGCCATGGGTGGTTAAGTTTGGACTCAACTCTCAAGCATTAGGCCTAAAGAGGGAAGGCCTATCCCTATGAGGTCTGTAACATGGAAACCCAGCAACGAAGGCCCAAATTGAACAGAATAGCCTATTAGTTGAATCAAGATTGAACGAATCAATGATCCAATCCCGTAATATCGACGTGACGTTTCCACATTTACTTGGTATACGAACTTTTGAGTCATAACAATTTGAAATTAACATTTCAGATGTTCAATAGCCTATATCTCAACATAAATTTAATAATTTTTTAAAAAGTAATATATTAAAGTTATATTTATTTTTATAACGTAAGAACTTTAACTATCATTGAACACCTAGTGAATTTTGGTCAACCTAATGTGACAGCGAGATTCTACCAAAAGTTTTATCTTACAAATTATTTATAAAAAAAATGCTTAAAACAAAGATATGCATCATTCTTATAACAAGTTAACGTAGTAGTTAAAGTTGAGTCATGTTTATTGAACAGTCAACAGCCTTTATATTGGTGTACTTTTATTTAGTTATTGACCACTTACACTGAAAATAAACAATGTACGTTCAGACATTACCTGCTCACCCTTTTCTTTTTTCTGATTACACTTCAATTTGAAGACTTTGACTATTCATTTCCCTCTTCTAAAACTTTTTGTAAAAATGTATTCAAGTTTTTCTCTCAAATTATTTATGAAATCTCTTTAATATAAAACATCTGGTCTTCTGTATCCGTTATTTTATTTCAAGTTAAATAAAAGTATAGATTAACAAATATTGAGAATCTCAACTCTTAATATGAAAATATTTGATTTGAATTTTTATATATTTTTGAAAATTTTCCTGAACAATGCCGACAATGTTGGCATCTTACGTACACTATAAGCTAGAAAGGGAATTAGGTTTGTCCTTTTATTTTTACAGATGAACACCAATTATTGGGACAACACGTGTTGTCGTTTATGATCTTACCGATCCATAGATTGTGACTGGTTCTTGGAGTTTATCAAAATTCGAAGAATTGCTCCTAATGGCTTACGCACACAATAGGCGCGTACAGATTTTTTTTATACGCTTCTTTGAGGGTAGGTGAAGCTCTATTTGGATTTTTTACTGTAATGTGATTCAACGCTTGGAGCCAAATGACTCATGATACTCGTAATGTTCTTCCTTTTTATTATCATAAGGAATGGAGTCATCGAAGTATGGGACCAACATAAGCAATTCTTAAGTGGTTAAAGAGGAGGGACTCTTGTTCATAATATCAATAACCAAGTATCAGGAGTTTCTCTTTATATAAATATTTTCGAAAGTGTGGGGGAAGAATAATCCTACAAGGGATATCAAAAAAGACCCAACCTAATTTTAGCTCTGATTGACTGGACTACGGTCGGGTTACGGACCGAGGTTGAGCCACAGGCAAGCCATGGGCACAAAATGACCGACTCGTGGCCCACTTGTTACTTTAAAAATAACGTCATTTTTGACTTTTTTTTATAAAAAAATATATAGTGACCTAACGAACCACAAGTTGTATCATGGGCTGATCAACCCATGGTCGTGTAGAGCCACGGGCCAACGTAGCCCGACGTTGGGCTGAGTCGGACCAGGAGTAATTCGAACCTAGCTGACCCACTGACATCTCTAAATCTTACGTGTTTAACGCTATATTGATTATGCAACTATATTATTAGTAGAACTTTTTAACTTCTACCAAATTACTAACAAATTGTTATTCTCATTTTTTAGTAAGTTATTTTGTAAATAGTTATAAAATTCTTGCAATTATTAAAATTTGAGATAAATGCATTTTTATTCCTTCAATTCATATATTTGACTTTTAATTATTACAATATTTTCATTCAATTATAAAATTCTATATTATAATTTTCTTTAACATATATTAATATAAATTCTACATATCATTTAAGTTAAATACATTCATTATTTTCAATTATATATACAATTTGGATTTTGTTAATATCATGCAAGTTTTATGTTAAGAAAATTAAATGGTATATAAGAAACACCTTTAAATAATTGATGATATGTTTATCTCGTTATAAATTATGTTTGATATATGACTTCTTTCATGCCAATATAAATCCTTATAGATAAGATAAGACATCCTAACTTTAAAGTTTAAGTCTAGATGTTGATACCACACGCAAATCTTGAGACAATAGCCAACCACTTGCGATATGATAAAGCAGACCTTTACAAGAGCTTAAAGATAGACAAAGATGAATGTAGCCAAACTCCAAGTATGCTAGTCGAGACACAAGCCCTTCGTATCTCAGCAGGCGTTAACTCTCAAAGCTTGCCTTTTAGGATTCTAAGCTAACCAATCTTCCTTGTATAACTTAAAACTCAAACAAGATCATAGGTCTAATACTTTCTGATGCTCAAGATCCTTATACCAAGACAAGCATAGAGTATATTCTTATCTCTGTGTAACATAAATAATTTTTATCTCTGTGTAACATAAGTAAATCTATTGAAGATTCAAGCTTTTAGGGGAGAGGGAGAGTTCTAGGGAAAAGTCACAAGGAAAATACACTTCTTTTATTTGATGGAAACTTTTCTTGAATATAATGGAAGAGCTTATTTGCTTATACAAGCAAAGGAGATTAAAAATGACAAACAACTTTATATAAGAATAATTTCACATCAATAACTCTATAGAAGAACAATGTCACATTATATAGTAAATGGATAAGAGTAAACTCACATCATAAAAAGACAAGATGTGACACCTTTATATAAAGACAAACAACTTTAAATATAAGGACCCACAAAGACAATAGAAATCTTATTCATCCTATGTTTGATAGGTTATTGTCATGATTACAAATTTTATGAAAAGGCTCCTCCACTCATGTTGTCACAATCATTGTCTTTTCTCCTCCTTTTACTAGGGCTCACTTTTTCTGCATTTAATTTTTCAAAAATTTATCTAGCTCCTCTTTATCAATGATGAGAACATCATCATTCAAGTTTTGGACATCTTAGAAGGTGGAAGTTTGGAACTGAGATGGTCTAGTGGTATCTAGGCCCAAGTTTATAGGGTTGTTTGGAATTGTAAAGTCTGACATTTGAGGTTTTCCATGAATGAATTCTCCTGGGTAAGATCTAATGAATGTAGAGACTACCGGTAGTACATACTTAAGAAAATGATTTAGGTCTCTAAAGAAGTCCATAAGACTTTTAAAGACATTTTCTTTATACCTTAGCCATTGAAATGAGGTGTGCCAAAAATAAACTAGGTTTTTAGAATAGACGGACCCATTATGTGTTGTGATATAAGGTTGATGGAGGGCAAAGAAGCAATAGGTGGTTTACTTCTATAATGGAGTCTCCCATAGCCTGAGATGCTCAATAACTTAAGAGAGTCGAGTTTTCCATCTCATTAACGGTTGGTACCACTTAAGGAAGGTCCATAAGAGGATCCTTATCACATAAATGTTAATATAAGTGTAAGGAAGGAAGAGAGATAGCACAGGCTATAGGGTAGAGAGAGCCAATAAGTAACAAAATGCATTTGCTGAGACTGGGCCATTAATGAAGAACATGGTATGATATGGTGTCTAAATGTTAAAGAGAGATAGGTAGAAGTACAAGCCTGATTGTTTATGAAAGAGATGAAGATATTAGAAGAGGCTCATTCAGGCAAGAGTAGTTATTTCATTAATAATGGTGGGTTTTTTTTCAATGGGAGGAAAAAACTTCTTTTTCTTAACAGTATTAAGTAGGTCAGCCATTAAAAGGATAAGAGGAATAGTTCTGGAAGGAGTGACAAGGCTAATACATTTTTTTAGGCCACGAGAAGAAATCAACTAAGATGTTTGGTGGCCTTTGATATGTTAATTATGGGCAAACTATTCTTTCTAATGAAGCAATTGACTTTTTGAAAAAAAAAGACTTTTGTTTGGATCAAATATCTTTGGAAAGGAATTAAACTTTTCTATACTTCTTTTTTCTGCTACAATTTCCTTATAGCTTGTATCATAGTGCTTGTCTGAGGGTTTGTCCACTAACATGTTTATAATAAAACCTCTTTCCTTCTATTTCATCTATTAATACTGCTTCCCAAAAATCTTCACTTGGATCAATTTGTAAGATTCATTTTACTTTCTTAGGAATCTTTAGTGGAGATAGGTGTTGACTAATCTGCTTTAATTACATCACTGCTTTTGTCTAATTAGGGCCCCATGGTAGTCAAATTTTCTTCTATAGTTTTGACAGTTGACTGACACGCTCTAACACATAAAGGTTGAAGTCCTTGATATAATTTACAATTCCTAGAAACTGTTGGATTTGCTTAATGTAAGGCTTGTGTCTAGAAAGTTTAGTAATTCACTAATTATATACAGGTCGGGCTGGTAGGAACTATCATAAAACTTCATTCCCATAAATTCTTTACAGGTTGATCTAATTTGGCTTTTGTAGGCAAAGAGTATGATCCCATACTTTTTTGCAAGGTCCAAAATTTGTTTTATTATGACTTGATACTCTTGTTGAGTCTGAAAATAAAGCAATGTAGCTATATGAGGCATCTTTTACCCAAATATCATTACTTGCTAATGGTATTGTGCATTAGGAATGTAGAATGTTAACTTGCACCTATCTTTGGGGTCAATACCCAATTGCCACTTTTTTTTAAAAAAATAAAACTTCAAACTATTTCTGTCTTCTTCAGAAATAACACTTGTGTATTTATTTTGGGCATAGGAAACTTGTCATCTTAAAGAAAATTATTTAGAGTTTTGTAATCAGTAACTAACCTCTTATTTCCTTCATTCTTTACTGCTCTTTTTTCTACATAGAAGACTTGACATGCTCAATCTAATTTTGTTTGTTCTATCAGTCTTTGTTTCAAAAGTATAGCAAATTCCTCTTGTGCCATCTTCAATTCTTTTAGATTCATTTTCAGACGAGTTGCCTTTACTGGATTAATGTCTTTATTCTTTTTAAAAAGCAATTGAATATAAAACGTTGAATTTCACCATAATGGCTGTGGATGATCGAATTGATCATGACTTTCCAGGCAATATTATAAGCATTGATTTCTTTATATCTTTATAACCAATGGGAACATATTTTAGCTCAAAGATGTTGTAGTCTTCTATTTATGCACTAAAATCTTGTATATTCCCTTTCGTAAGATTTGCAGCTTCTCTATTTGGTAATAAACATCTATCCCAATAAGTATGCCATGACTAGGAAGATTGCTTCCTAATATTTTTATCTAAACTGCATAACTTAGGAAGAATTTTACCCCAATACTTCTTTTTGTGATAAGGTTTATCTTGAAAGATTTGTCATTAGCTGCAGTAAAGTATTCCTCATAATGATGACATTCTTTTGCAAGAAGAATGCGTGGTTTCATAACCCTCTGATAAAAGCTTGTATTTATATAATCAATAGCAGATATTGGTATATGATACTTCTCTAGAAGCAAATAGAGTTTGACATATGTCGTGTTACTCATAACACCCTTAGTTCTAGCTTCAAACATGATTGTTTCATCATATACATTAGCTCGTCATCTTCTTCTTCAAGAGTGGGCATTTCATCATCATTGGATTTACAAACAGGTAGTGTAAATAGTGTCTCTTTATCTTCAATTGTACTATTCTTCAAAAAGAGACTTAAGGACCTCATCATCTCTTATAGTCATCATAGCCTCAATGGACTATAAGAACTTGGTATCCATTTCTATCTTTTTAAGGAACCTTTTTGTATAATTTCCTAGTTGTCCATAAAGTAACATTTGTTTAACTTTCTAGTTTAAAAAACACTTCTTTTAAAAAATCTTATTCTCTCTTCTTCTTTCTGTTGAAAGGGTGTACTTAGAATGACTCTCTCTAAAAGTGTTTCTTCTTCTTCTTTATGTTATAATCACATTTCTCCCTGTCTTTTTTATCTTTAAGTAAGGCTTTTTACAAGTTTGTTTGAATTGAGTTCTACCTTTTAGCATAGCTTTAAAAACTTTTATTGTTCACATAATTTGTCCAACGTTACTAAAGCTAGTTGGTAGATTTCTCCAAGAGAGATTTCATATATGTCCATTCGAGGAGAATTGATTGCTCTATGTAGTTCTAGCTATAACTCATCAAGAAGGGAGGCAATGAATGTGTACCGAAGATTGACATAATTGAAGCTATTGAGCATATAACATTTTTCAGATATTCTTTAAAAATGTTTCTACAAATCTTTCTTATTCATAGATCAATACTTCATTTCAAAGTACTCATGTCTGCTTTGTCGATCACTGTGATGAAAATCACCAATGAATTCTTTATAAATCATTTCTAGCAAGTAACTAACTTCTAGCAGTTGTATGACTTACATGCATCTGTATTCACCAAGGCTTTGGAACCATTCTCTTAAGGTTCCTGCCATTCTATAGACAAATTCTATCAAGATCTCTTTTAGAGAAATGTTTGGCATTGTTATTTGAAGATATATCTAAACAGTGAATTCATGTAGTCAATCTCTCTATTTTATCAAAAGTGAACTTTGATCCTGAAGTAGGTTTATAGGTAGGAAGTGTTTGTGGTCTGACTGGTTCAGTCATTGACTCAACATCTTCAATCTCTTGTTCAACTTTTGTATATGGTTGAGAAGAATGTGGAATAGCCATCATTACTTGAGATATTTGAGTGAAATCTACAAACTCTTTAGAGCTTTTAGTTAAAAAAAAAAACAAATTCTTGACTTTCATTTTGGCTTTTAGAGTTATCTAGAACTGATTAAAGGGCTGTTATGAATTCTTGGGTGGTTATGGGGTTTTTTTTTTATTGTTTCCATATTTGGGGAAGGTATTTCTTTAGGTGGAGAAGTTGGTAGTGTTTTGATTTGTAAAGATTTAGAAGCTGAAGCATATAATTAAAGTTGAAAGAATGTTTTTTGTTATTGAGTTTGACTTGGAAGTTTTTGACAATTTTGAAAGGGAATGTCTGTATAACGAATAAGACTTTTTGAAGATTTTTCTATATTCAGTAACTTCAAGATATGATGGAGTGTTGTAAGGAGGTTGTATGACAAGAAATGTCGAGTGATATGGTTCATATATAGCTTTGGATTACTCTTTAGCCCATGTATGACTCAATTCTCTCAAGTTCTTCTCGAACTTTTTGTAGCTCTTTTTCCTTCTTAGAGAAGTTTGGTCTACAGTAATACTAGTCAATATATTTCTCAATTCAGAATCAAGTTGTGTAGCTTAATTAAGTAGTCGTTAATGTAGTTTTCGCACATAGAGAGAGCATGATTTCTTTGTGAATTGATTCTTGTTGATCATAAATGAGACCTCATATATACCCTAATGGTCTTATTGATATGAGCTTCTAAATGCAGAAGATCTTCTTCATATAATCTCATAATCATACAAAAGAATGGTTTTGGGATCTCTTTAGGCTTGTCAATAAGACTCGAGTCCGACCCCGCCTAACCTGAAATCAACAAACTAGCCTGAGTTGACAAGTCTCGGTTCGGGCTAGCAATGTACAACAAATTAATGTCATTTTTTTATTTTTTGAAAAATATATAAAGTTGGACTCAAGTCGAGGATCTAGCCGGCTATAGTCCAGGCCAGAGTTAGCATGGGTTGGGTTCGTCCAGGTTGGCCTAGACTATTGTCATCCCTAATCTCATCGGAGGATTGGAGATATCATTGGCGCTTAACATTTTGGTGAGATTTAGTATTCCTTTCCAACTACCTTTAATAGCTCATAAAGATTTCTTTGGTCTAGACTTAAAATTCTTAAAACCAATCTAAGGTGCCTTAATCATCTTCATCATCTGCTTGCTTGTTCTCTCCATGGTGAGAATTAATAATTTAAGTATGAATTAATAATTTCATATTTCTATTCCCCCAGGGCAACTCCAGCTATAAATGGCTAGTTATATGATCTATTCTGTGGCACCGAATCGGTATGCCTGCAAAAGCGTTACAGCAGTGGTTTTGCTAGACCTACCCAATACCAAACCAGCCCACTGATTGACTTTTAATGCTGTAGTTGGATATGGTTTCTTGTTCTTACCTGCCGCGGTAATTATACCGTGAGCGACTGGAGAGTCATCTCATTTATTAGCAACATATATGGATACTTCATCTCTTAAAAAAATTATATTTATAAATGTGATTAATATTCATTCAAGTTGGAAAAGGTCGGGCTTGAGTTAGATAATGAAGAGTAAAAGGGAACCGTAATTGAACATTAGATATTCAGCAAGAGAATTTATATACACAAACCTATTACCTTGAACATTTCTTTGGTCAACCAATCTGGCTATTTCTTGTTCCCAGTGATTTAATTAATTTACTAGTGTTTTTTAGTTCTTTCGTGAAACCTTCAAAATATTCTATATATAGTAACAGCCTCTTGATGCTGGAATGGAATGGATTTACGTCAAGTTTAATAGTCGTCGTGTGTGCCCTTTTCGCAGCTTTGAGAACCATCTCCTTTTCTTGGTCATACCTGCTAGCTGCTTCTCTCTCTTGTCTACTGAGCTCTTTAATACCTTGTAATTCTCTCCCTATTTTTCTCCAAAGGAAACCCCTTTTAGGATTTTGATCACCGCCCCGCCCAGTTTCAGTATCAGCTGCGAGAATTGAATTTCTTCATCAGGCGTAGCAGGTTTCGTTCTAAAGATTTTGTTTTGTATCTTTCTGTATAGCGTTTGAATCATGAAGAAAAAAGGACACAGCCAAAACAAGTTCGTCCGAATCGTGACGCTCCCATTAAAAGTTTTGGGGAAAGCAAAGGATTTTTACGTCAGGAGCCTCACAAACTGTTCCATGAGTGTTAGTCATCGTCATGGCATGACTTTGCAGGATGGGCAATTCTCTTCTTTGCCAAGGAGTTTGAGTGTTAGTTCGCTGAGGCCTGATGTGGGTGAGGATTACAGAGAGCTAGTGAGAGCTGCTTCCGTCAGGAGCCTTGGTCACAAAAGCGAAATGGAAATGTACAGGCAACAGCTGAGGCAGTCATCCAAAGTGGGATCTGAGATTTTGCCCAAGAGCTCTAGTGTTTGTATGGGACGAATTGATGAAGATAAGGCGTGTGATGACTTCGAAGAAGTTGGGGAAAAGAGAGAGGTGTATCCGAGAAGCAGGAGCTATGCTGTTGCCAAACCAAGTGTTGTCTTTTGATCGGTTCGGCGAATTCACGGTTGGTGTGGTTTGGTTTCAGCTCTTTTCTTGCTGCTATAAAATGTAATTTGCATTTGACCCTTGTGACCCGCTTGCTTCTTTCAAGCTTAAAAAGGCGATTGTCCTTTTAAGTTTTCAGGTTTAAGATTCATGGGTTCCTCCTTTTTTTCTTTCCAGTACAGACAGATAATAATACGGAAAATAATTAAAATGTAAAAAATAGTAACTGAAAGATTGAGATAAAAATATTATTTAAGTTTAAAGAATAAATATATGATTATTCCTGTGGAACGTTATTGTTCATGGCATTGCATATATGGTTAAACGGTCAATGAAAATGACCCACACCCTTCCCTTTGCTCGTTCAACCATCGGTCGAATATTTAGCCGAATTGCTGAGTGACAAATTATGTTGTGCCGACATGCAAAGCGTCCAAAAATGATTCGCGAGAGGCATATTAAATGAGGAAATGTGGGATGTAAGTAATGCTTGGTATGCTACTCCAAAAGTTGATTTTTTGAAATAACAATGAGCTTGTCGTTATTATTAAAATAAAAATGGAGGAGAATTGTTTAAAGTATTTGTTCATATCATACAATTATTTACAGAGCTAACATGATTAATTAACTTTTCAACCTGTACTAGAATAAAAAAGAAATAAAGTAAAAATAACATTGGCAACATGATCACAAGTCAATTATTTCACTAAATGATAAAGTTTTCAAAAATCTAATCATTATTTCTCAATCTTACACAATAATGACTTCACTTTTTTTTCATACTGTGCAACGATCTTGGCTGAAGCTTTTTTTCTATGTTAAAATTAGATGTTAAGTTTGCATTCGAAGATCGGTGTCGATAGTGGATCTCTTGCACCGTTAATCTATTCGATGTAGTTTTGAGGTTTTCGTGGATTTCTTCTTAAACATTTTGTCTGATCACTATGGAGTAGTGGTAACAGCCCAGGAAGCTTGAATCGAGCCTTTATAGCAGAGGGCGAGGGGGACTACCACAGTAGGAAGGCGACGATGTTGGACATTCCAAGGCTGCGTTAAAGAGCTCCATGGCAAGTCCTCTAAGGAACCCTACTTTGCAGGTCATGGAAGAAGATAGAGCAACCAAGAAGGTTAAACATTGAGACCCAGGTGTTGCCTCTCATGGATACAGGAATTGTTTGGTGGCTGGTGCTGTGTTAGAATCGACCATGAAAGATGTTATGATAGCTAAGAAGATTACAGTGGGGGAAGGTGATGTTCTGATTGATAAAACGGGTAATATTCCTAAAGTTACTCTCTCCATGACACTCACAAACAAGATTAATAGAAATATGGATAATGCTGTGATTGTTCGTCTTCTTGAGAGGGATATTGGCTACAAGTTGCTCTGTTCTAGGCTTGGTGCAATTTGGAACTTAGGTGAGGCTAAAACTCTGGATGTTGGTAGGGTTTTTTTTTTGAATCAGTTTAATAACGAGGTGGATTACAATCATGCCATTTTAGGAGGTCCCTAGGTTATTATGGTTAGGTATCTACTTGCCCAGTCTTAGACTCCTAATTTTAGAGTGAAGAACCCTTATATAGGCAAGACTATAGTCTGGATTCGTCTTCCAGCACTGTTGGATCCCGTTACTGGAACCCAACTACTTAAACACTTAACACTCGTAACCCCACTGCTTAAGTTGAACATGATCACTCTTAAAACGAATTCGAAACGGAACGAAAACAATGAATCGGATCATATAGCAAATGCAATGAAATCGAAATAACAATTAAGTCGAATCAAATACAAATGGAAATCGAATACGAATGCGAAACAAACGGATTGTATCGAAGCAAATAAAACCGAATCCGGCATCCGATACGAATATCTTATTCATAGCGTTGGAAACCCTGGACTATTCCTATCCGAAACAGATCAATGCTGAGTAAATTTTTTTCCTCTCTTTTACTTCTTTTGCATCTTTTCATCATTTAATCCATCTTATTTAAAGACAAACAAATAGTTTTCCCCCTTTTGAAACTTATCCTTCAACTCATACTAATCTCAAATTACTTGAATCTTCTTATTCTTTACCATAATAATCTCATATTCATGCCAATAGATCCATAATTTCATACACAATTTCACTTATCCATATACTACCATATAAAACCGGCAGCATAACGGCTATACATGAACAAAACCCAAACCTGCACGGTGTGAAACTCACTTCTATCAATTTCAGACAGTTTTACATACATCAAATCCACCGGACCCTCCGTCCGGGATCTCAGCAGAAACACAAACCTAAATTCTAAACCACTTCGAGTCATCTTCATATCAATTCATATTCATCACATTCAAACTCATATCCCATCATCTAGTACATTCATCCATATCCATATATATATATATATCTCAATTTCATTCATAACTTAATTCAATTTGCATACAAATCCAATATGCATTATTCATAGTCAATACATTTCTAATTTCCATAAATCAAGTTCTTATACAATATCATAATCCAAAAATACATTATGGAC
>JANIHY010000006.1:9369542-9404251 GCA_027479065.1 Erythroxylum brevipes | reverse complement strand
TGAAGTATACAAAAATTACGAAAATTATAATAATACTGTCCAAATCAATCCGAAGTTTCATTAAACCAATTAACCCGAAAAATGCCATGAATGCATGCCAAAATACTTATGCACAATTTAAGCCAATAGTTAATAAGTTAATAAGCAAATAACACCCATAATTCGTACTAAATTCCTTTAATATTCTAACCCCTAATGTGGGGCGTTACAATCTTTCTCATTTAAGAGAGCTATAAATCTCATATACTTCATTCACATCCCTCCGCAAGATTTATTTAATGTCCAACATAAAACTACTTGTTATTCTATCAAAGATAACGTAGTCTAATGTTAAAACACTGAATTCCTCATGTAGGGAACCATGATGACTTCAGGTCAGATGACTAAAATCAAACCATATTGAGAATCACTAATGACATGAAACCATGTAGTATTCTATCTGCGGGTCGGTCCAATATATGTTCTCCAACATATATCTATGTTTGTGATTTAATAACTAATATCTATGATCAGAAAAATCTGATCATCAATCAAAACGCATACTAGTCTTAATTCATTATTGTTCCATCAATAACGATTGACCAGGGACAGTTTAGAATAGTATTATAATGTTTATGGTCTTACTATCAAGTCACATACTTAATGACATAAGCCTAATACTATTCATGGAATGTAAATCACATTACATAAACGATATACATGTATATATAAAAGAATATATCATAATATATTATTAATAAGTCATAATGTTAGTACAAAAATCACATATATCCATTGACCTGGGGCGCACTACTAATAGTTTTGTAGTCTTCATTGTCAATGAGAAGTATTTTTGCAGTTGCAATTTTTTGTAATTGTTTTGGTTGATTTGGCTGGATAAACGGTGAGTGAGTGAAATCATATCTGCTGGATTTTTCTGTTACTTTAACTTGATTTGAGAGAGTAGAATAATTATTGATGGTTAGTTGCATTTTTTTCAGTTGTTGATCAAAAATTGAGGGCAAATTTAACAGCTGGTTTTCTTGATATGTGTGTGAGTTTTTGTTAGGCTAAAATGTTGGAGTTGTAGTTTCAGGTGTATCACGCAACCTAGGTTGAATTGTTTGTGTTGCACTTTTTTCGGTTGTGTTGTAGATTTGCAATAATTGTGATTTTTATCTCTAGGCTTTTGTGTGCTTTTTCTCGGGTATACTCCATCTCTCTTCAATGATAACAGTGTGCTATAGAGAAGGTTGAAAGCGTTGATTTTTGCAACCTGGTTTTGCTGTTGTGTGTGTGAATCTTTGGTGGTTATCTTATTGTTTATGGGATGTTAGTTTTGTGGCTACTAATTATGAGTTGTGGTGTGAGAAAATTTCAAAAGTTGCAGCTGTTATTCTTGGTCAATAGTGTGATATTTGTTGGGTGAATTGAGTGTTGATTGGGTACGTTTTTTGTAGCTATCGATAATGGAGATTTTGTGTGAAAAAATTCGACAGCTGGTGTGGATTTTGCAGTTCAGATTTCTACAACGTTTCGGTGAAGAAACGTTTATAATTTTTCTGCTACTATGGGTGTGATATTATGGTGATAATATTGAAAGATTACAACAGATTTATTGGTGGACAACTTTTCAATTTTTCATTGAAGAAGTTGGAATTATTATGGAAGTGGTTTTTTTTTAATCTCAAGTATTTTCGTTTATGTTAAATTTTGTTTAATCACTTAAATTGTTTATTTTGTTTTGTTATTATTAAACACCGTTTGAGAAAATTCTCTGTTAAGGTTAGTATGAGACAGTCGTACTATTATACGTGAATTACTCACAAGTAGTGAGAACGAAGGATAATGTCGAGGGTTGAGTCAGTCGATGTAATAAGGCATTGTATAAAACTATTATCGTTAGTGAAAATATTAAGCTGGGTGAGGGTCCCTTAGACATAGGCAAAGTATGCTGAACTGTGTTAACAAATTTTATATGTTGATTTGTTATTTCATTTTTGATTGTTTTTGTTTTCGTTTTTGTCAGAAAATTTATAGCGACTGCAATTATTCATAATTTGTGCAAAACAACATCCTTTGGAAAATTTTAATTGATATCAGAGCGGGTCACTAAATCAGAACTTAGTATTTCAAGTTGGTGTATATTCGCTTTTCGCAATTATGGCCATAAAATAAGAGGCATCAATCATCAGGTCATCTCTATTGGATGGTTCCAATTATCATGCATGAAAATCACGGATGAGAATCTTTATTCAGGCATAGGAAAAAAAGCGTGGAACTTAGTGTTACGTGGTTAGACACATCCAGTTATAACTGATGATAAGGGAGAAGTAGTACTGAAAGATCCATTTGAGTGGACAAGAGCTAAACAAGAGAGAGCACTTGGAAACTCTCAAGTCCCATGTCATCTTTAGTGTTACTCATGAAGGTCATTTTTCAATGATATCAACTTGTGAATCGGAAAAAGAAGCTTAAGACACTTTACAAACTATATATGAGTGATCAAAATCTGTGATAGGTTTAAAACTTCAGATGTTGGTTGTGAGATTTGAAAAGCTGAAGATGGATGAGAGTGAAACCATTGAAAATTTCCACGAGAGAATGCGTGACATAGCAAACCAAGCAAATCAACTCGGAAAGAAATACTCTTAACATAAAACTGGTTAAGAAGACATTGGGATCGCTACCTTCGAGGTTCATACCGAAAATTGTAGCAACCAAAGCTCATGATATCAATGAATTATCATTGGATAAGATAATTGAAATTCTTACCAATTTTGAGATGAATTTATTAAGGGACAAATAAGAAATGAGCAAATGATTGGCATTGCAAGCTGAAATTAGTAAAGTCGTGAATGACATAGGAGACTAATCCGATGAAAATGAGGATATGAAGTTAATGACAAAAAATTTCAACAAGTGGTTAAAAAAAGTGAAAAAGGATAAATCTAATTATAGGCAAAACGGTAGGAGCTCATCAAATAGTAACTTCAAACAACAAGCTAAAACTCAAAAGGGTGAAAGAAAGATTAAGAAAATTCAATGTCATGAATGTCAAGGCTTCGGATATGTGTAAGCAAAATTTGTTAACACTTTGAAAAAGAGAAAAGGAAAGTCTTATACGAGTGCTTATAGTGAGAATGAATCCGAAAGTGAACATGGTAGTGAATAAGAAGTTATGAGTAGTGCTGCATTAGTTTCCTTATATAGCAAAAGTCCAGTTGCTTGCTTAACAACAACCAAAAAAAGAAACTAATGATGAAATCGTGGATAAATCAGTCCAAAATTTTGAAAAAAAAAATGAATCATCACAAAGTTCAATTTCAGATTATAACAGTGTTTCAGATTACAAGAGGGGGGATATTTGCAAAGCTTATGAGTTAATGCATGCTAAATGAGTCCAAGCATGTAAGAAAAATGAGAAATTGAAGGAGGAAAACTCTACCATGAAGAACACCATTCAAGACCTTAAGCTTAATGAAACAAAGTTGAAGTTGGTTAGTGCGAAAAAGGGAATAAGAATGTTAATTAGAAGTACTAAAAAGTTAGAAAAGTTGTTAAAATTGGTAAGATTAAAGGAGATCTTCAAGGCATTGGCTATAAAGGTGAAAGTTCTAAGTCTAATGATGAGAATAATGGCACAACCAAATCTGTCTAAGAAGAAATCTTAAAGAAGAATTTGAGGTTTATACCTACATGTCATTTTTGTGGGATTGTCGGGCACATAAAGTTGAAATACTACAAGTTATTATAAATGATATTTCAAAGGGGTCAAAATCGAAAATCTAGACATTCTTTAATAAATTTCCAACAGTAATCCATGCTCAGAATCAGTCTCACACATCAGAATAGACACACAAGGGAGTTAATACTAGAAACTGTCCAGATCCACAATTAGTTGTTACTGGAAAAGAAACCAACTAGACATCTGATGATAGAGATGAAGTGATGAGGAATAAGCTCACGTTTGAATGTTGGCCCCCAAATTCTTTTCTTATTGAATTAGCATGATTCCAATTTATTTTCGAGGTTTTGATTGATTAATTGTTTTTAGTTAGATTGATATGGATTGATTTGGATCAAGTAGCCTTCTTAAAAATTTTAGAGGAATTTCATAGCTGTCCAACGATGTATTATATGCTATTTTTGGATGTGGGAGTTGAAAGATGTGAATGGTTGAAGTTGGGTACAGGTGTTGCCTAGGATGACATTTTCAGGACAGAAATTTTGAGTAAATTTTTGACCCTCATAGAGTTAAAAATTGTTCTTAGGGTTTTCATGAAAGTTGTAGTTTGTTTTTTAATCTTTCTGTTTATATAAAGTATGACATTTTTGGAGAATGGAGTGGAAAGTTATGATGTTTAGAAGTTCTGTTGCTGTTTAGGATAACCATTTTCCAGGCAGTCAATTTGAGATAGATTTTGACTCCTTTAGAGGTCAATTTGATTTTTAATTCCTTCGTCGAAGTTGTAGAACTTCTTTTTAATTTTCCATTGATACCAATTTTTCAAATTTTGGAGTTCTAGGTCATGAGATAGGAATTTTGGAATTTAGGTTGCTGGAAAAAAGAAAAAGAAAAGAAAAGAGAAAACAATTAAGTAAATCCGGATGGCGCGCGTTTGCGAGGGCGAGCCCGTTGCCCTAGCGACAGCATCCCGATTGCGACTGCGTCGCGATGCGACGGTCGCAACAGTGTCACGATTACGACCGCGTCGTGATGCGACGTTGTCGCGGGGGCGACGTGGCCCCTTCTTCTTACCTTTAACCCAACCTTTTTTCACTCTTTTGCTTATAACTTTTTCATCCGACCTCCGATTGACTCGATTTTTAAAGCGTTAGATTCCTAAAAATTTCCTCTACCTATTCATGGAAATTTATGGTTTTTGAAATTAATTTGAGAAATATGAATTAAATCAAAGTGAGTTGGATTCTATATTTTTTCTGAACAGACTTTAGTATCTTGGCGATATCTTGATCTGTAGAGTTCCAATTGAGTTGATTCTTATTTCTAAACAAACTAGAGACATGGGGCGACAACTTATCTGAAGGAATAAATTTTTAATTTAGGCCCTAAGGCTTTCAATTTTGGGAATGAATTCGGGTGTAATATTCGGTCTCAGGTTATATTTAACCTAAAAGTGTTTTGGCCAATACTTCTTTATTTCTGAACCAAATTAAGCATTTTTGGTGTTGTTAGAAACTTAAGGCAATGAGGAACAAATGTGGTGAAGAAGTTTTATTGAAATTTCCTTTTTGAGCTATTCCAAAATCTGTTCGGAAGTAAGTGAGATGAGTTTGTTTTTGAGGTTTGACTTGGTGGGGAATTCTTCCCTTGTGGGATGCGCGTCCAGATGTCACGTAGGACGTCGAGCACGTGACTCGCAGGGGTAGAGTTCCAACATTGAATTTCTTTGAGGAGCATGGGGATTGTGTGCTTTACATTTTTAAAGCATATTTTGATGTTGTTTCTTAAAAAAAAGTTTAAAAGAGTTAATATTTAGACTTTTTGAGTTTTTGATTTATGAGTTTTATAAGGTTTAGGTAATTGGTGTTTGTCTAACTTTCTCTTACTTGTTGAATAGTATACTTGATGTGGGAATGAGGCTCTGATTGATGATTTGAGAATTTTTGCTTTTGAATTTTGATTTACAGAGTTAAGTCATGAAAAAGTTGATACTTAGTTGGAGACCTGTAGGAAGATTTGGGTTTTCTATAACTTGAGGTTTTTCAAGTTTTATCTTGGTTTCTCTTTACATCGTGGGTTGTACAAGTTTGAGCAATATGTTTCCACATGGTTTATATAAGGAGGAGATTGATTAAGTTTGATTATTATTCATTGAATGCATTTTTGGGGTTTATAAATTTAATCAATAATATGCGGATGGCTTTGATGTGAGCACTAATATGTTGGCTAATGTTTTGACTAGTCGTAAATTGTCATTTTGGTGTGTTTATGATTCTTCCGCTGCACCAACTAATGATTTTTATGTTTCTTTATTTGTTGAGATTGATTGTATTGAAGGCATTCTTCATTTTGACATTGTTTTGTCCCAAGGGGGAGATATCATATTATTTTGGTGATTGTGTCCATTCAAGATATATGCGTAACTATTAATCTTGCTTTTTGACATCTTTTGTCCCAAGGGGGAGAAAACTATGTGAAACATGTTTTTATTAATTTTGGATGCTTGTGTATGATTGAAACTCGTTGACTAATTAAGGGGGAGTTTGTTGATTGATAATCTAGTTAAATGACTATGCTTGAATTGAAGTTCTACATCCAATTATTTCCTTTAGGGGTAGTTTCATATATGTGACTAATAATACCAAAAAGGGAGAGATTGCTAACATATAAGTTATGATATCTTAATACTTAATTTTGGATATTATTTGATAATTGGACTTAGTTATATTTAAATGGATCTCTTCTAAGACAAGTTTAATAAGTTTACAATCCTAATTAAGATGGTATTTAGTATGTATATCCTATTATGGGATAATGGCGATCTTCTGGGAATTTAACTTAATCTTAAGTAGCTGATTGAGTTAAAATGTGATTATATAAGTTGCTGATTTTTTGAAAGATGACATTACCTGAGTGGAGTCTTTAGAGTTGCGTTCTTTTGTAGTCTTCGTCGTCAATGGGAAGCCTTTTTGCAGCTATAATTTTCTGTAGTTGTTTTGGGTGAATGAAATCATATCTGCTGGGTTTTTCTGTTACTTTAGCGTGATTTGAGGGATCAAAATAATTATTGACGCTTAGTTGCATTCTTTTCGATTGTTGAACAAAACTTGAGGGCAAATCTAACAGTTGGTCTTCTTGATATATGTGTAAGTTTTTGTTAAAATGTTGGAGCTATAGTTTTAGGTGTAACCTAGGCTGAATTGTTTGTGCTACACTTTTTTAGGCTGTGTTGTCAATGAACAACAACTATGATTTTTATCTTTCAGCTTTTGTATGCCTTTTGTTGGGTATTCTCCATCTCGCTTCAACGATAATAGTGGGTTGTGGAGAAGGATGAAAGCATTGATTTTCTACAACCAGGCTTTGTTGATGTGTGCGTGAATCTTTAGTCGCTATCTTATTGTTCAAGGAGTGTTAGTTTTGTGGTTACTAATTGTGGGTTGTGGTGTGCGAAAATTTCAGAAGTTGCAGCTGTTACTCTTGGTTGACAATAGTATTGATTGGGCACTTTTTGGTGACTGTCGATAGTGGAAGTGTTGTGCAAAAACTTCTAGCAACTTGTGGGAATTTTGAAGTTCAAATTTTTGCAACGTTTCGATGAAGAGATATTTATTTTTGTTGGGTATTTTTCTGCTACTGTGGGTGTGATTTTATTATGATAATATTGAAAGATTACAATATATTTATTGGTGGACAACTTTCCGATCTTTCATTGAAGAAACTGAAATATTAGTGAAGTTTTTTTTAAATCAAGTGTTTTTGTTTATGTTGAATTTTGTTTAATTACTTAAGTTGTTTATTTTGTTTCATTATCATTAAATATTGTTTGAAAAAATCTTCTGTTGAGGTTAGTATGAGTCGGTTGTACTATTAAGCATGAATTACTTTTCACGAGTAGTGAAGACGAGAGATAATATTGAGGGTTGAGTGAGTCAGCTTAGTAAGGCCTTGTATAAAATTATTATCATTAGTGAAAGTTAGGTAAAGGCTCCGCAAATGTAAAAATTTCGTATGTTAATTTGTTATTTCATTTTTTATTGTTTTTATTTTCGCTTTTGTCAAAAAGTTTATAGTGACTGTGGTCGTTTATAATTTGTACGAAATTACATCCTTCTAAAAATTTCACCATCTTTCATATCCTCCTTCCAAGCCAAATCAGTCTTGTAAATGTCAAGTACTAGTAACACAAAACAGATGAGAATCGTTGTAAATGTCAATTTCAGAGCTCGCAATAATGCAAATTCCATCTTATTTTCCCGCATAATTTCTTGCTAGTAAAAGTGACCATGTCTGTTCTATTGTGGCCTTACTGGCTCTCTTCTCTTCAAGTATTTATCTTTTTGGAGTGATTATTGGTTGAAGGCAAGCACAATATAATTAAGGACCGAACAATACCGCCAGTTACTAGTAATTATAACTGACTAATCTTATTTTTTATTATTTATAATAAAATTTAATTAATAAACACACAAAATTAGACGCAAAACAATTGGGACGGACAGAATAGAGACGTAATGAGTCATTCAATCTCCCGGATCGTGCGATTGCTTGCTGCTCTAGCGTCAGAGAAGCAATCACTACTGAAGCCTAAAAGTTTCAACTACCCCAAACAAACAAAGAAAAGAACAAAAACATCTTTATCGTGTCTAGAAAATCGTCTCCAAAGTTGATATTCTGTAGTTGACTAGTCACCTGTCTTGAAATGGGCAGTGAAGCTTCACCAGCATTACTCTAGCAGGAAGTTAAAAGCACTTACTCTTTTTTTTTTTTAATTTTTAATGAATAAGTCCCGCACGAAAACTGATAAAAAAGTTTAAAAAAAATTACTAAGCAAGTGCAGATCTAGAATTTATCAAAAAAAAGAGGTCAGATGATTTCCATGGAAAGGACAACGGAAAAAAGAATCAGAAGATTAAATATATTAAACGAATAGAAAGATTATGACATGACCCTTAGGTTAGCAAAACAGGAGTGACTTGCAAGGGTGTATGATACAAACAATCTAGAATGCTACCGCAGCTTACGCCCGAAGAGAGTTTAGATAAGCTACAACTGATGGGTAAATGCTCTTACAGAACCAGGCGTGGTCACTAGTTACTACAACATGATGAGGCATCTTCAAAGAAGGGAATGACAACTCAATTCTGCCGTATAAAAGTTGTTTTTCAGTATCCGCCTCCACAACTTCCACTTGCAGGCAATAAATACAAAAGGAAACCAGAGAAAGTTAGTTTGAATCTATTCCAGCAAAAGGTCCAGAGCCAGAGCTGTGAAATCTTCCAGTACGATCATACATGCTCCCACTTTATTTATCATGCAGTTCCCTTTTTGGAAGTACATCACGCCTCCTGAATCTGAACCTGAACTTTATGCCTACAACAGGGGTGCAGACATCCAAATTAACTGTTGGAAATCAATTCTTTAATTCCCATACCAAGTTATCCCATTCATCTTCTACCATGAGTATGGATCTATGTTATGCCTAAACCAAGAACTATCTTCTAGTTAACAGGTCCGATAAACAGTAAATGTGGTTGATAATCTGAATAAAGGGTGAGGAAATCATATCAGCAATTTTCTTATAGTATTGGTTTGATTTGATTTTCCTATTGGAGACAGATAATGCTTAAGCATTGGCAATAAATTAAAGGTGAGATGAAGAATAGATCATTACCATTGGAGTTTCTTGAAAAGAACTTTAGGACTTCATCAATGACTATAACCTACAGCGAATACATAACATCAGTTCTTGGAAGGGGAGTTCATAAAGGTATCAAAACATCAATGACCATTATCAGGAGAATTCACAAGCAAGATTCATTAAAGGATATAAAAATGAGAAAGGCACTTTCAGAAACAGCTGTTATCGTGTATGACTTTTGAGTTGCCTACTCAGTCACTAGTTGAAACTATTGTATTGAGCACTAGCAACCCCTAGTGATTAAACAAAACCTCAACTTCCTCAACGCCCTCACCCCTCGTCTTGTTGTCTTTAAGGCTAGATCCATGCAATAACAATCTAAAGGAAAATTAAGAAAAGAAGACACAGAAGACGTATTCAGTTAACAGTAACCATGCTAAAGTATTTTCTGGAATTTCATAAGACTGGAAAACAGACTGTGTAACCCTGATCATAGGCATTCATGCCCGCATGTAACATGGACAACTGAAGAGCAAAGAAATCTTTAAGGGAAAAGAAACCTAAACCTAAACAATTCATTATGTAAATGATATCATTGGTTGAAGAATAAAAATCATATAATTTAATAATTGGTAAACTGGGAGCATTGAACCACATACAGGGAATGAAAGATATAGGACAACAGTCCACTCGGCCCAAGATAATGGAGTTACCTGCATGACACCACATGCACATCAACAATAAGTTGGATACTAGAGGTGAAAGTAAACAGCTCCAAAATGAATGTGAAAGGGCAACTCGAAAAGAAACAACTTACTGAGAAAAGTATGGATAGCGGATGCACGTATAATATTAGCACATGAAGTAGCATGGTTAAGATAATTGAAGCGACAAGCCATAAATTGCTCCAAGGCGGAATAACACTGACAATGATAGGTAAACTAATGTTAAAAGCTGACGTCAACACTATTATCCAATTGAAATCTCCTTTCCTTTTTCAACCTAACAGACAATTTCTAATCTGGGAATATAGCAAAATTAAATGACCAAGAACTTTCTAACAAACAAAAAGATTATTTAGATGAGATTACACACAAGCAGGGAAGTGTACGTGCCTAACTACTAATAGAAACCGTGCGGTGTATAATTGGGTTACCTCCTAAATGAATCAAAATGAAAAAAATCTGAATGTGAAAAACAACTCTTTAGCATACAGGAAATCAAACTTAATACTCACAGAAGGGACTGGTTTTCACTGAGATTATTCAAGGCATTAAACATCTCAACAACAACAAGTACTGTCATGGACATGGTTGAAGGATGCTTATCATCAAATATACTGCAAGGGTAAGTTGTCTTCCTTGTTGAGCAAGTGTCAAAGTTCATCTACAATCAATAAAAGCAATAAGAACTTCAGAATGGGAACCAAGAACATCACAATGAGCAGCATTCAAATGTTATCTTTTATAGACAAGAATAACAAACATCATTAGCATCGTGAAAGAACTAAGTAAAATTTAACTCAATCTGGACTTTTAAGAGCAAGGAAAATAACTTACAAGAAGACAAACCAAAGGGTGCAAATAACAATTAAAAATTGCCACTATAAAGATGAAAAACCAAGCTGTAGAATGAAATAGTTAAACCTCAATCATGTGCAGAAGGCAACGTGATGATAAAAGAAAAAAAGGAACACATTTAAGGAAGCTAACAACAAATAATTTGGAGAACGCCACCAATTAAAATAAACAGATAAGAGTAATCAAGGACAATAAATGTGTAATCATGCATAGAAAATCTTCAACCCTTTATAATTGAAATGTATTCTCTTACCAAGTCACTATATGGTAGTTTTGGACCATTGTCAGAGTACATATACCACCACACAAACCCAGCAACCGTCGCAAGACCAACATAGGCTGCATAAAAGGTTATATGCCACACATATTAGGTAGTTGACAATCATAATGTCACACAAAATACTTTTCAAGACCATAAAATAAAATGTTTTAATCTAGAATGCACAACTTCGAATGAGGAAGTTCTCTTATGAATAATTATTAGTAATCACTTTGTTGTACATTAAAAAGGTAGAAAATTTATGTTAAAGTTACAAAGGTTCGAAAAAAATTTTGTGACATTGCCACCCCCTTCTTCCCTCTCTATATCGACATTGAAAAAATTTTACAGATAAGCAGCAATATGAAGTATAGACACGGACACGGATACGCGACACGACACGGACACGGACACGGACACGAGGACACACCAATTTCTAAAATTTGGTTGACACGGACACGGCATATATATATTATAAAATTTAAAATTAAGAAAAAAATTCAGAATTCATAATATAATATATATTGATTGATGTGTTTCAAGACTTCCAACATCGTGATAGTTTTTACATATTTGGTATTTTATAAACCCCTCTAAAAAAACATGGAGCATATATTCTGTGGAGCATATTTTTCATTAAGCAATGTCCGAGCGGTCTATAGATGTGTCCGAGTTGTGTCCACCGTGTGTCAGTGAGTGTCCGACACGGACGCGTGTCCATGCTACATAAGCATGAAATTTTAAATTACCTCCAATAACCAAATAACGAAAAAACAACCACCCATTGACCACAGCTTCATTCACCTGCAATCACATAGTAAAGAAAAGAATAATAAGGAAAAAAAAAGAAGAACAACACTGTTGCCTTGTAACAAAACCCATACCTTGCGAGGTTTGGCTCTCATTACATCAGAGTCTGGCTTGTTAAATCCAATAGCAGTGGCAGGCAGGCCGTCAGTAACCAAATTGACCCAGAGCAGCTGAACCTGGAAGCGATCACAGAAAGACCTAACATGTGCACTTAAGATACTATAGAAGAAAGCAGATAAGTCAAACAAGAAGGAAACCCACGACCACAAATGAAAGGCAGTTATATGTAATTTACAGCAATAAGAAAGGGAGATGTATCACGGCTTCCAAAACATTCTTCAATTTTTTTTCTTAAATTGCAGCTCCAATTTGGCACACATAAAACAAAAATGAGACAGATATGCCAGAGATGATCTCGAAGTTTCTTTCATTTATCTAGCATGAAAAGAAACGGTCATGACCTCTAAGTTTCTTTCATTTATCTCGCAACAAAGGAGATAGTCAAAATCAGATCAAAATATTCAGATAGATAAAAACTTACTGGGGCCAAAGTATCAGGTATCCCAAGTACAGCTGCCACAAAGATGCAAACAACCTCACCAATATTTGAGGAGATCATGTATCTTATAAATTGCTTTGTGTTGTTGTATATAGCTCTTCCCTCTGCTACAGCCTGCCTAGGAATGAAACAATGAAGTAGTCGAATGAAGTATATTCTTGAAAAAATAAACAAATTTTCTGGTTCACAGCACAAGTAAATTATATCGCCTATAGGAAATAGACAATCCAATAAAGAACAGTTGATTATTTCACTGTCAAAAACAAGACTAATGGAACTGTTCTGTGAAGAGAGAGACTAGATTACCGCAACAATTGAAGCAAAATTATCATCAGCCAAAACCATATCTGAAGCACTCTGGCATGCCAAGAATAAAGATTGTTAGAGAATGGGAGAAATATTGCACAATGAGAATTAACCAAATAATCATGCATGCAACAGCTATGCAAAATAAGAAAGTGATAACCATCTAATTGCTTTACATTACACAGAGACTGACATTTATTTAGACAGGAAAAATGAATCCGTTTACATTAAAAAACAATGACAACAATAAGTTGAATCACACATCTTGACATTTGGCTTCAGGAGAGGGGAATGAAAATAGCAATAATATGTGTGATTTGGAGGAATCCCAAGTCAAAAAAATTAAAGAGTTTAGAAGGAAAGTGAGACTTTTAAATCAGTCTAACACCAATTATGTTCAGAGCTACTAAAACCTCATGAGCCATATATGTTAAGATTTGTTGCCATTGGGTCTGTGGCAGTGATTTTTCAGGTTATTGAAGCATGATCAACGACAAAACCCATGGTTTATGGTCCTATTTTGCCATTATGAAATGTAGTATTCCATCAATAAGAGAGGGTTTTGTTTACCTTTGCAACTGCTGTTCCAGATCCCATTGCAACTCCTATATCAGCTTTCTTTAATGCAGGTGCATCATTGACACCGTCGCCAGTCATAGCCACCTTAGCAAACCAGAAGAGAACATACAAAAAAGAAACAACAAATACTTCTGTAGTCACGGAATAAATATTCGAGTGGTGGGCATACACCTATAGATTTATTATAAACACAAAAGGTATTAGGGTATAACAATGACACTGCATTATGCCATGTATGTCATGATATTCTCCTTGTAACACTGTACTTTTAAATAACTCCTCCCTAATTCTCCAGTTAACAGTCCCAAACATAAATGAAAGCTGAAGCTTTTCTCTTCTAGTCCTCAGTACATGCTAGCTCTCAAACGTACATTAAATTCAGCAACATTATACTTATAGTTGTCAATACTTCTTTAAAAGGAATCCTGACTTAACACTTGCACTTCTCTGTCTGTTGCGTAACTTTCATTCAGACATACATATACACCATCATCGTTCTGAGTATATGATAGAATGAATATAGGATTGCAAAATATTCTACATTGTAAGAGGATTACCACTTCATTTTGATGCTGCAATGCTTCCACCAGCATCCTTTTGTGAGAAGGTTCAACCCTAAAAGAAACCGATGTTTATGAATCTCCAGAAAACTACATCACAAAGAAGCAAATGGTTGTGGGAAGTCCCAACAGATGACACAGAACACACCTGGTAAAAAGTGCCATACGCTGCAAAGCCACTGTTTGCTGTAACGGAGGAAGTTCTTCAAACTCGGAAGCAGTGAAAGAGCGTCCAATAAAATCTTCAAATGTATCAAAAGCACCAATCTTACGACAAAGTGATTCAGCTGTGGACTGAAGTGATTTCCAATATCAGATAGGCAAGCATTATCGTGGAACAAACATGCATTGAAAGGATGAAACTGAACTACCTTGTTATCCCCAGTAACAACTATAACACGTATACCAGCAGTCATGCATGCAAGCATAGCATTTCTTACTTCTTCCCTTGGTGGATCAAGCATTCCAACCTTTTATTGAAGTCAGAAGACAAGGTAAACAAAATATTAAAAAAGGAACCTAATTGAGTTGTAAGAAAGAAAATGCAAATCTAAAAATGTGCTGACAGAATAAAAGGGACCCTATGTGCACTGCAAATACAGGGAGAGACAAGGAAATGACCATTCATGAACAAGTACAAAAGTTCGGGTGATGAGTATTTGTGAGTGTGTAAAAGTGAAGACATGTATGCAATTTCAAAGAGAGGCAATCTCAAAAGATGTTCACATATAGAAATAACAAAAGTAGTAAATTTCTTCCTTGTCTTCTCTATGGTTCCAGTGAAAAGCTTGGTTCATGAAAAAAAAAAAAAACAGAAGAAAATTAGGGATCATTCAAACCATAATCATATATCAATTTGTCAATGCACATTTAGGGATATATGCAGAAATTCACATAAACATGAGCACAGTGAATATTTTATTTACTTTTGCCAAGAATGCATACCAACCCAATAAATGTGAGGTCTTTCTCATCATCGAAGGATATACTCTGTTGACCCATTGGCATATGTTTTAAGGCAAGTGCCAAGCATCTCAATGTTTCTTTTCCTGCAAAGCTGATCATAAAGACAGGAGTTCATAAAAAAAAAAATCAAGCATTTTGAACATTAAATAGGTTCTTCAAACTTTGATATATACAATAAGATTCTAATCTTGGTAAATGATACATATATTGCGCATTAATACCAACAAATAAAGAATATATGCAACTACTGCCTTACAACTTAAAATTGAAAACCAAGACTGGAACGTATTAGAGTTGCGGAAGGGAGATTTTTGCTGTCTTATAAAACTTTCCGCCTTGGTCCAATAAATTAAACAATGTTTGCTATCCAAGATATACATGGCCATACATCACAAGGAGAGAAAGAGAGTAAGAGAAATCATCAATAGAACCTTTATTCAAAACAACATTTTTTTCCAATATGAGGCTGGAGGGATATGACATTGATTGATCAACCCTAACCTGTGGAACCTTGACTCCAGCTCATCACGAATAGCAGCAGATAGTGGGGCAGTAGAACCATCATCATTACAAAGGATATGGGAGCATTTGGAGATAATACTCTCAGGAGCACCTTTTGAGAACATAACCTCCATCTGCTTTCGACTGCATAAAACACTCATCATTTTCCGGTCACGAGAGAATTCCAAAACAGAAACCTGTAACATGTCAAAACTCTAACATCTATCAGTTATATGATCATTAAACAGAAACACGTTGCTAAATCAGTTTACATGGCTACTTCACAATATCACAATTTGACGCAACTACAGACTTACTGTAAACCACTAAAATTAACATAAAGTATTTCAGCAAGATGGTTACACGCACACAAGGAGAAAAAGAAGGTTTGATAGTCAAGCAAGGGTAGGGGTTATCAAAGTTGATGAAGTGTGCAAGTAAATACAAACAAGAGGACAATGGAGCTTGGCTCAATTGATTGTCCAATAAACTAGGGAAATTTGGTTAATTAGTCCATTTGAGGTATTTCTTGATGAGAGAGGGGAGCTGGATGTCTATGGCTGGCTGAAAAGGATGCATGGTGTATTGTGCAAGGACTCTTTCTGTTTGTTTTGTTTGATAGCATGAATGGTAGTAGAAACTTGTGAACCTTTCAAAACAGACCTTTAGACTCAAGAATCATGATTTATGAGGCGTGTCATATGCTTTAAGTACATTGTAAGGATACAAAATTGTATATGGCCAATTCTCTGAAGCTGGAACCCGCCTTGAGTTTTTTAAAAGTTAATACTGATGTAGCAATCCCCTTGGATGGAAGGTGGCCATATGTGAGATCTGAAGAGACAACAAGGATGTGCTCACAGGAGCTAGTTTCTGGTGTCAAACAATGAGGTCGGAGATGTAAGTAATCGATAAGAAAGCTTGTTCGCATGGGCTCTCTTTGGTGCAAGAGCTTGCTTAGGGCTGGCTCGTACCCTGGTTGGTGACAGACGATAACTTGTCCTATCAGGTTTGTGCTGCCGCAATATGGAATGAGTTTTCAAAGCTTTCAGTGTATAGAACAAAAGGCAATATGGTGCCACAGGTTCTGGCAAAGATGATTGTAATTTTGGGATGGGACAAATTTGGGTTAAGGGATTCCCCACTGTAATGATCGAACTACATGTTTCTGATTTTTGGCAATAAATTATTAAATAAGAACTTATCATTCAAAAAAAGAATTAGAGCCAGGGCAAACTACAGTATGAGCAGGAATGGAAGAAAAAACATTAAAGACAAGGAACAAAAGATGAAATTTTTACTAATGGAAATAGTATTCCTTATAATTCAATGACCAAAAAATGAACTGGGAGAAACTTGTGTCAACATATTAAATTGTCGTATTCACTCTTTCTCTTTAATCACTGTGAGCTACTGTAACATACTCTCACCACCTTGTACCTCCCTAAAAAGATTAAACCTTGGTGAAAAAAGAAACTTACAACTGAGCCACGAGGCTTGGGGTATTCACTCTAGTTATAACCACACTAAACAAAAGTTCCCTACCTCCATGTGAAGAAATAAGTGAAGAAGTGTACAAAAAGAAACCAATGTATAACGTCATACCTTTTTCAATTGATGTTCCCAGTAGTGATTACAATATGACGCACGCTCATGCTTGCTCAGCAGATGCAGAGCAGAAGGCATGGAATCAAAACCAGGAAGGCCAACCTGGAAGAAGACAATATAATGGCTTAATGACTGAGCCAACAGAACTGAGAGAGAGATAGGGAGAGGGTGAATAAAACAACTGAATACATGCTATAAACAACTAGTTTTATAATTTCAAGCTGCATATATCAACCTTCTCTGTCAGAACACGAAGAGCTACTTCAGTTGCCTCCCCAATTTTCTCATAGTTACCCTTGTCTGGATTATACTGTAAGACTGACTCATTGCAAAGAGCTGAACACATTGCCATATGAAGAAGACAAGGCAATTGAGCTGGAAATTCAAGCTGCAAAAAGAACCAAATGTCACATAGGTATATAGCTAATAGTAGAACCAGGAAGGGTGAATGCAATAAGCTACTGACATCAATGTTTAGTCATAAATACAAAGACAGATAGGCCTTTCCATTGTACCAAAGGATACAAAAGATCAAAGCAAGGTTTCAATAAGAAATTTTGCTTTTTCACCGGAAAGTAAGGCATCCTGACTACCATGGTTAGACATACGCAGTACATTCTTTGTATGCTACTAAATAAAATGACCCCCACATAATAAACACTTAAATATTACTATAGAATTACAAAGCTTTATGGCTAAAACTTGTCTATTTTGGATGCCACGAAATTGATTTATCAATCTAATTCCCTGCAAGTTGCTTTACCTATCACATCCTTGGTGTAAAGGGTTGAATAATGAAAACATGATTACCTGCATTCCGCTACTATCAAAAATAACACCTTCAGGAGCATAGGTTGTCCCACTGACACTGTACTCAGCTGTTAAAGGACTGTGATGAACAGACTGAACCACACATATCTGTGAGGGAAACATAAATAGAAAATCACATTATGGACAAACATTGCATATGCCAACAATCACTCACAGCAGCAAATTAACAAGGTATATACACAAAAGCCAATTGCTTTCAAGATTAAATGCTCAGAATAAATGCACTAATGACTGAGACAGACCAGGTTCTTTGATATATATGAGAAAGCAGAGGTTCTCTATGTGGAGCATAGATATATAGAAAATGAAACAGAGGTGGCTTACTCATGCAAAGCTATTTAGGAAGAAACAAGAAGTCAAAAGACAAACAAATAGTATAAAGCTACAAATTAGCATTCTTCATTGATGTTTTCTGATAAAATCACCTTTGAGACAGACATCATGTTAGTTGTCAGTGTTCCAGTCTTATCACTACATATTACTGTAGTGCAGCCTAAAGTTTCCACCGATGGCAATGACCGCACAATGGCATTCAACCGAGCCATTCTCTTTGTTCCAAGAGCCAAACATCTAAAAGCAGAGAAAAACATGCGTTATGACAACAATAAGTGCAGGAAAGGGGCACATATAGGTAAAGCTTCATTTGAAGAATACCAAAAAAGATACAATTGGATGAACTTAAAGTGCTACATAGCAATGTCACTCCTCCATATTCACCTCCAGCAGTGTCATAGTGAAGCAAGTTTTTTTCCCCCCTCTTGAAAGCTGGGGATTGCTTCCCCATCAAAGCTTCCTTCTATGTAAAAGCCTATACTCACTGAAGTACCCTCAAACAAACAACCAACAAATCCTTTTTCTTTTCCTTAAGTGTAAGGGCTCTTAGTCTAAACACTTCCACTATAATCTTAATTGGAAATCTAAGGCAAAAGAAGTATAAATATAATTAAAGTAAAATTCAAGTGCTTACGTTGTAACAACAGCAGGAAGACCTTCAGGTATTGCTGCAACTGCAAGAGCGACTGCAATCTAGGCGGGCAAATCACAATTGTGTAAAGTTGTCAACAAAAGAGTGGAGAAAAGGATAAAGAAATGAAGAAGAAGAAGAAGAAGAAGTACAGAAGAAGAGGACATAAAAGGGAAAACACAAAAAAGGAAAAGGGAAGGAACGGAATGAAATAGAATTTGATATATCTAACAGGTGATACTCTGAAAGCCATCAAAGTATTGCAATGAGCCACAGAATAATACCTTGAAGTAATGGATCGCACCACGCAAAAACCCACCATGGGAAGGGTCACGAAAGTGACCAATGTTTACAATCCAAACCAGTACACAAATTCCTGCAATAACCTTAATGCAAACAGAATTATCAAATGAAACTGGCTTCTTTTCAAACAATAATCAAATAGTAGGTTGAAACTGAAATCTCATTGCACAAAAGACCAAATAACTTCAAGATATTATGTTAGACCTCCTATTACACAGGTTTATTCGAGAAGGTAATAATTGGTGCTAATTGAGTAAAGTTACCAAATTCTGTTAGATGCATGGGCTGGTTGTTATATGACGTGCATAAGAGAGTGAGAGAGTAGTGAGTTTGTTGCACGGCTGGCCTTAGTAGCTGGTTAGTATAAATAATGCAATGATTTAGTTAATTTCTAAGAGAATTCTGGTGAGCCTTAGGCTAGGAGAAAGCAGGCACTCTCGAATTTGTTGGCAAGTTATTCTATAACTTGACATTCATTGGGTTACAATTAATAGAACTTCAGCGACTTACTTTCCATCTGGAAAGTATCTAACATATTATGCCTCTCAAGGTTAATTTCTCCAAGTTAATGACATAACTGTGCAAATCTTTATATAGGGGTGGGGGAGGTAATTGAGTAAAGTTACCAAATTCATGGGCTGGTTGTTATATGATGTGCATAAGAGAGTGAGAGAGTAGTGAGTTTGTTGCATGGCTGGCCTTAGTAGCTGGTTAGTATAAATAATGTAATGATGGGAAGAATGAGTTAGTTAATTTCTAAGAGAATTCTGGTGAGCCTTAGGCTAGGAGAAAGCAGGCACTCTTGAATTTGTCTGCAAGTTATCCTGTAACTTGACATTCATTGGGTTACAATTAATAGAACTTCAATGACTTACTTTTCATCTGGAAAGTATCTAACATATTATGCCTCTCAAGGTTAATTTATCCAAGTTAATGACATAACTGTGCAAATCTTTATATATGCAAGCAGGAAGGAGAATGGAAATAACCTTAGCCAAAAAGGTACCAAATTCGTCCAATTTCTTCTTCAATGGAGTGGCTTCCTGCAACAAGTAGGAATAAGCAGTTATAGTAAGCAAACTCATAAATGTAAGCATGGTTGAGAAAATAATAGACTTCTGGTAAAAAATAATGGTCAGATAAGCACTTCAAACACAGATGGAAAGGGCTGAGCACAATTATCCAGAAATGCAGTTCCCCACAAACAGAATTATAACAGTGCCATAGAAAAGTGCATCAGGATGACAATTCCATAAAGTGGCTGCATCTACTTTATGAAAGCACCAAAATTGGTCATTTTAATGAGAAGTATGGATGTATTTAAAGAGAAAAAGGAAACAGAGCCATAATTCCAAAATATATATCCTGGAAAAGAAGCTGGAACAAACAAAAAGTTTATAGCAATCACATCTTCTGTGCGCAACATGGAATCATGTATGCTCCCCATGGCAGTGTTAGCACCGACTCCAACAACAACAGCTCTTGCTCTGCCTGCCACAACCACGGTGCCCTGGTAATCACAATACGTTACAACTGCTACATAATGCAGAACATGTTGAAAAGCATGACAAGACATTTACTAAACCCCAAACAAATAATACAATAACTGAGAAAAGTCATACAGCATTATAAGCACAACCAAAAATAAAATTATAAGAGAATGCAATCAACGAAATTTCTCATGTAAGAAACTATTAAACATAATTTTTATCAAGTGTCGAAATGCTTTTGGATAAAACTTGACAGTTGAAGGATTCAACATTCCAATCAGGTTTTGGCATTCCTTAAGCTCAAGGAGTTCATCATTTTATTGCTTGAAATCAGAAAACCAAACTTTTTAATAGTAGTAAGGTTAGAAAAAGTCCTAACAAGATAGATGCTACTTCAACTCAACTGAAATAAGTTAAAAGGATATCTGTCGTAGTAAAGGATGTTCTGCTTCATCCCAATCACCACCTATGAACAAGCAGCTACATTCACCTACAATTTTGAAGTTCCATCTCAACCAAAACTGAATAGGGATTCTGTATGGATATATTTCTTTGTCACTAGAATTACAACCTAAGCAAGAAGATTTACTCTCCTGTTAGTAGACAACATTTTACAGTAGTCAAGGTATTGCTCTCCTGATACAAGCTAGCCGGTTCTGCTAGTTATTTCAATCACATCGTATACAGCCTCAGCAAGCTCACATGTCCTCTCCATACTCAGAGTAAATGTTAGTTGATACAAATCATACCTTGAAATGGTCAAATATTCAGCCCATGGGTTATAACTATTAGGCAGAGTTATTCACCTAGAAAATGAAAATTATAGTTAAACCTACTGACAACCCTTCCAAATTCAATCAACTTCACTCCCGGGCCATGCCTATAATGATCATGACCGCAGCCCTAATTTGGCACACTGTGATTGGTGCACAGAAATGACTGCTCTTATCTTGAATAAAATACAACCAAGGAACCTAGAGGAAGTTGTACTGAGGACCAAATAACCATATAGGTAATGATATGGCTGAAAAAGAATTACCGAGAAAAGAATGTTTGTCTTGTCTTGGTATACAGCATTTGATGCTACAGTGGAATCAAGCACTTTGTCCACTGAGTAGCTTTCACCTATAATTATCAGAAAAATTATTATGTGGACCAGAACAAGCACATATTAGCATATCAGTAGCAAGTATCAAATAAAGTCCTAGCCACCACAATTCCAACAAACGCAGGTTACTTGGTTAAAAAATCTCAGCTACTCACAAGTAAACAGAAAAGAAACAAACACAGAATACCTCGATTTCTTTTAAGGATAAAATTAGGAAGTAGAGGCAGCATATCCCAGTAAGATTAAAATACTTCATCAGTACAAATGTGTGTGGACTGCAGTGAAACCCAAGCACTGTCTCAGACAGACACTAGTTCACAGAAGAGAAGCTATGGGAGGGAAGGGTTTATTAAACAGATCCGATAGAACTGTAAATTATCACACGATGCATTACTGGTTCTAGAATAGACTGCCAGAGTTTCGTGAAGTATGAAACCAGTTGCAGCACACCTTATGCACCACTATATCACAAACAGAGAGGTTTTCAATAAAATGGCTTAGCACATGAATTAGTGACTCTATAATAAATGGACCAGAGTTTCTTAAAGTATGAAGACAGTACAGGCACACATTATGCACTACTTTTCCACAAGATGACAGTTTTTCATAAAATGGCATAGCGCATGAATTAGATTTTAACAGTCACAATCCAACATACCCAATACAGAAGCATAAGACTTTTCTCAAAATAGTCACTTTTTCTCTCCTACGAAGCTGATTAATGTCATTGCAAGTAAATCTATAGCCATGCAGCATTAAAAGTTTCCTAAAGTCTATGAACATTAGGAGTTAATAAACAAGATTAATCATAATCAGTAATACTTAACCTTTTCTCATGGCAGATGACTTTCAAATGGAATGAAAATTGGGATGAAATAGTTATTGAAGTATCAAAGATAGAAAAAAAAACATTAATCAAAAAGAGAGAGAAAAACTGAGGGAAAACCTGTAAGGATTGCTTGATCAACACGTAACTGATCACTTAGCATCTCAATCATTCTCATGTCAGCAGGAACCTTACATCCCACTATAAATAAGCCAAAACATGGTCAACTCATCAGATATAATGCAGGCATTTTACAATCATTAACTACTATGAACATTGAAAATGCACAATCAACTTACCACTAACTTCCACAACATCACCCGGGACAAGTTCTGTAGCTGGAAGAATGGAAAAGCAACCTGAAATTGTAGTTTTACATCTGTAAGAAATCAGAATGTAATAGAAAAATTATTTATAAACTGCCATTCACCAATAATAAGAGCTTCGATATAGTATAACAAGAGAATAAAAAATCTGACTGCCACAATATCCAATCTTCTGTTCCTCATTAATCCCTCCTACACTCTTAATGAATTAACCCAAAGGCAAGCACCAATATAGGTAGTTATATGAAAACAGTAAAGTAAGATCAGGTATAGAAAATGGCAAATCACCAAAAAGAAAAGTTTAGAAAATGGCAAAGCTTTCCCCAAACAAAGGTCACTACAAATGAAGTGATTAGAAATTTGTAATCAAATCGGTAGTTGCGGTAACTAATGAACAATGGCAATAACCTTATCATAAAAAGTCAGGTTCAGAGAAATCTGAATGGTTATTTTGATTTTTTTTCCATACCATTTCGCAGCACCGTTGCAATATCAGCTTGATAGGCACGCAACTCCTACAAGCCAGGAAAAGAATAACAAAGAAATAAAGGTAGATGTTAAGAAAGGAAGCCTTCCACAACAAAACCATCATCATCATAAAAAGTACATTATGGAGCATGTAAGGAGGAAAAGGAGCTTCCCTCACCTTTATAGTTACTTAAATGTCAAAGTATATGTAGAAGTTCCTTTTGAAAGTTCAGGCACTTAACATGGAAATTCAAAATGTTTTGATATCATAAATGCATTTTAGAGTTAGTGTTAACTCAGTTATTGCAGTTTTGGGTCGGTCATGGAAAACTTCATTGGGAAACTAATCAAACATGTAAAGATGAATTTAAGACCAGTCTGAACAAAGTTTTGCGAGCATTTGAATAACTAGTTAAAACTCGTCCCTTACCTCAAGAGCCTTCTCGGCATTAGTTTCTGTAATCACACCAACAGCTGCATTGGCAACCAAGATCAATAGGATAACCTGTAGCATAATACAAAACTCAGATTATTATAATTGCTCAGCACAGACCAAGCATGTAGATGAAGCACTAGAAGTGCACCACCTACTTGTACCTCTGTGTGGTCAATGGTCAAGCTATATCTACATTATAAAGAAATTTGGAGGAATGTGATGGCAGAGCAAAAAGAAATAGAAACCGAACAGCATAACATTCAAAAAGTTAACTTGTAGGCATTTGAGAAGATCAGTTATAAGTCGATCAAGTGAATGAAAGTTTTGAATACTTAAGCATTTCATCCTACAAAAAGGCGAATATTTTTGTTAATACAGACAATTAACCACATCTAAACACAAATACATATAACAAAAACCTATCAGGGAAATTCCACATGAAGACAGGAGTTCTTAACTATTCATCTCACTCGTTGAGGCACGTGTATATATATCTGGCCACAGAGAACTTAATAAACTGGCAAATATGATACGAATCAGGTCAGCTAATTAGAGGGGAATTAAAGCTTACAAATGGCTCTAGAAAAGCTGTTAAGCCAGTCTCTCCATTAATCAAAGCCAAAATGAAAGAAACCAGGGCAGCAGCAATCAATATCTTAACAAGCAAATCGTCAAACTGCTTGAGAACCAGTTTCCAAAAGGGAGTCCCTGTAATGATCGAGTATAAGAGAGGAAATTCGCACCATCTATTCGAAAAAGCTATACATGATGGAGGAAGATAATATTTACTTACTTTTTTCTTCAAGCAGCACTGCAACCGATGACCGGAGCAAGCCAACCAAAAAGAAACATCAAATAAGAAAAAATCGCTAAATCAAATAAAAATGACAAGTGCATTCCAATCAAATCTAGTAGTTTTTCATACTAGATTGCTTTTCATTGCATCGATTTGTCGACGAAAACAATATAAGTGCGAGGCTCAAGCATGCAATATTCATAGTTTTGAACTGACGGACAAGACGTACCGTTTTTACCATACATATTAGCATGTAGCGCCACCTGCAAAACAAAAATTCAAATTTCCAATTCATATTAAACAACAATGACGTTCAACTCAGTGAGAACGACTTCAGAAAATGTAATAAGTTCAGTTCAGCTTCAACTCCCAATACCTGAGAGTCGCTCAGACCTTTCGCCGGGTCCACCGCGAAGTAATCCAACACCTGGCCAAATAAGACAAGAGAAGCAAGCACTTTCTTCAGCCACCTCACAATCAACGACAAACGACGCTGAAATCTTGTGAAGCGAGCGTAATTACCTCCACGACGGATCTGGCGTATGCGTCCTCCATCGAGAGACTTAAGAAATCAAATCAAATCAAATCGGTGATGCTATGACCGCGATTCCGGTAATTCCAGTCTTGTACACGTTTCTGGAGCTTCTTTTAACTGCACGGTTCAAGTGAACTAAGCCGTGTTCACGCATGCCTCGTTTGTTTTAGATCTATGGGCGTTCTGTTTAGCTATTAACAGACGTTTCATTCAAGCAATGTCACGTCTCCTTCTTGGACCCTAGAGTTTGGGCTTTTTTTTATTAAATAGTAAGCAGTTTTTCGAATTTTCAATTGGGCTAGAGTTATAACGGCCGCATAGCGTCAACTCTAAGCAGATTTGATGTTCAAAAGACTAATCTGGGATTCTGGGCCTTCCCAACTCTCTTAAAGAGGAATAATTTTAAAATATAAATAATTCAAAAATAAATACTTGCGATTTTTCTATTAAAAGGTCTAAGGTCTTCTCTTTTCCTATTGACGACGAGTCGTTTCCGGGGCCTTTTAAACATAATACACGTCAATCGCAACCTCAGAGCTTAAAGAAACGGCACGTCGTAACAGCATTGTTGGGTTAAGAAAAAGACGAAAAAAAAAAAAAGCTAGTCAATTCAATTCCCCCATACGGATCCGGTTCAAATACCCACTTGATCATAATGAATGTAGGCGCTAAAACCTCAAAAACCTAACAACGCCCACTCGCCTTCTCTGTTATGCTCTCTTTCTCTTTGCCTCCGACGCATCGTTTACTCTTTTATAAGCATAAACCCTAACAGAACGACATCGAGGTTTAGCCGGTCGATATGCTCGGAGCTGCTTACCGGAACAGCTCAATCGACTGGAGGCCGTCTGCCGTTGTAGCCCTAGCCACCAGCGCCGACGACTCTCAGGTCGCCGCCGCTCGTGAGGACGGCTCCCTTGAGATTTGGCTTGTTTCTCCCGGTGCCGTCGGTTGGCACTGCCAGCTGGTGCTTAATACTTGTCCTATGTATTTAAGTTCATGTTACTTGTGTTGTTGAGTGAGTTTAGTTTCATTAATAACCTGCGGGTTTTGATTGATTTCACGTGTAGACTATACAGGGAGACCCTAATTCGAGAGTTTCGTCTCTTGTATGGTGCAAAGCTGGCTCTAGAGGTTTGCCTTGTGGGAGGTTGTTCTCGTCTAGTATCGACGGCTCGGTTTTGGAATGGGATCTTTTTCACTTGAAACAGAAGGTGGAACTTTTTAAGATCATAGTTGTTTGCATTTAGTTTCTTTGGACGAAAATAGTCAGAATCACTTGTAGTAAGAATTTTAGTTGTTCTATTGACAATCATTTTTAAGATAGGAGCTTTAGAATGAAGTTTAAGTGAATGGTTAAGAAAATACAGTCGGGAGTGGATGTGCATTTTGAAGTTAGGGTATGGATGGTCTTTCTGGTTGCAAACTGCTTTGTTCTCTTTAATCATTTATTTTGCTGTTTGATAATGTATTGAATTATCAATGTCATCTTATTCGCTTATGCAGAGTGTGCTAGAGTCTATCGGGGTCTCAATTTGGCAGATGGCTGTAGCACCCTCAAATAATCTGATGATTCATACAGAGTCCCAGCATCTTGGAAATGGATATGTAAAACATATAGATGATGGAAGCAATCATGAATCTAGTGACAGTGAAGATGATTCTGATTCAGATAACATCAATAAATTGTTAGATGTTGAAGATCCATGTGTTGCAATTGCTTGTGACGATGGCTGTGTTCGGCTTTACAGAATTCCTGATTCAGATGAATTCATATACTATAGAACATTGCCTAGGGTCAGTGGTGAGACATCTGAACTTCTAACTATGCTATCTCCTATTATTGCTATAGCTTTTGTGGAAGGTGTGCTAATAATGCTACAAAATTCAGGTCGTGTTCTAAGTGTGACATGGAGCGCTGATGCAACTAGAATATACTCAGGGAGTAGTGACGGGTGAGTCGGCTGGCCATCTTCTGTGTTAATTAAGCTAATGTGTTTACTTAATTTTTAATGCGAATATTTTATAATTAGGTGAACAATCAATCTTGTGGAAGCTTTTTATACTTGCACTGTAGGGCATTTGTCTGTCATTAAACTTTTAAGTTTATCCTATCTTATGCATGGCAGACTCCTTGCAGGTTTATAAGGTGTTGGGATGCTAAAATAGGTCATGAGATATACAGGATCACGGTAGGGCCTGGTGGTCTGGGTTGTGGGGCTGACATTTGTGTGTGGTCTTTACTTGCATTGAGGTAGGAATTGAATCACTGTTATCTGTCTTATGTGGTATGTTTGTTCACCTTCTATTTCTGCCACTAAGCAATTGTTGTCAACTGCAGATGCGGTACACTTGTTAGTGCTGACAGTAACGGTAGTGTTCAGTTTTGGGACTCTCAATTTGGGACACTTTTGCAATCTCATTCGTCTCACAAAAGTGATGTGAATGCATTGGCAGCTGCTCCAGGTCATACTAGAGTGTTCTCTGCGGGATCTGATGGCCAGGTATAGCCATTAACTTTGAAGCTAGGAGTTGGGAGAACTGTGATCCGAGTATTTCAATTGCTTTGGAAGAAGTCATTTTTGAACTTGTTAACATAGATATAGATTCTCCTTGATTCTGATCATTGTGAACTTTGGTATCTGGAAACATTAATTTCAAATCGTTTCATTATTTAGGTTATTCTTTATAAGCTTTCTCATGAGGCAGTTGGATCTAGTGATGATATTTCAACTTCTAATATGACCAAGAAATGGGTGTATGTTGGATATGTACGAGCTCACACACATGATGTTAGGGCTTTGACAGTAGCTGTACCAATCAGTCGTGAAGGTTTGTTTAATGTCATTGTGCAATTATCTTTTATCATATTGTGTGTACCTTGCTATTTGGTTGTGTCTTGATGCTTTTGGCTTTTCTTACAATTTGAAACTATACTTTTAATTGGCAGATCCTTTGCCTGATGAAAAAGTGAAAAGGGTACGTACAAAGAAGAAACCAGTAGAGTTTAATTACCATAAGTGGGCTCATTTGGGTGTTCCAATGCTCATCTCTGCTGGTGATGATACAAAACTCTTTGCCTATTCTGCCAAGGAGTTTACAAGATTCTCACCGCACGACATATGCCCTGCTCCACAGAGAGTTCCCATCCAGTTGGTTCTGAGTACTGTATTTGAGCAGAATTCTTTGCTTCTAGTGCAAGCATCTTCTTCCTTGGATATTCTTTGTGTTCGCATCAAAGGTGGAGCTCTGCCAGTTATGGGTTCTGGCTTATCTAAGGGACATGCATCTACAGATTTGGTGGCTCGAATCAAGGCTAAAGCATCAAGAAAGATCATTTGTAGCGCCATTTCTAATGCTGGGACATTATTTGCTTATTCAGATCATCTTAAGCCCAACCTTTTTGAACTAAAGAAAAATGAAGCTGGTAAAGGTGCATGGACAGTTAATAAAAGGAAACTTCCAAATGAACTGCCATTTGCTCATTCCATGGCATTTAGTTCTGATTCTTCACGGTTGATGGTAGCTGGGCATGATAGAAAAATATATGTAATTCCTTTCCTTCCCTTTTAATTTTTTCTTTTTGGTTTTTATTAACTTACTTGTTTGAGATGCTCAAGAATGAGGGAACCATTTACTGATCCTGCTTCCTGTTATTTACACTTGTACTGCTGCAGGTTGTGGATGTGCGAAGCTCAGAGCTTGTACAAACCTTCACCCCTTGTCATGAGGATAATGAGGAAGGATCGTCGTCTATTGAGCCTCCCATAACAAAAATGCTTACCAGTTGTGATGGGCAGTGGTTAGCTGCCATTAACTGCTTTGGAGATGTATATATTTTTAATCTGGAAACGCAAAGGTCTGATATAAAACCTTTTGTAGATTCATATGGCGCCTGACTTCGAATAACTTTGTTGTTGTTATCATTGGTTTGTTACTTTGTTTCATGTTGGTTGGTTCTGATGTCTGCTTTTCATCACAAATGAATGTGCTAGAACTGGAGAGTTTATGTGGTTCGGTCTTGAAGAAATTCATATGCATTACCAGACAAGAGGGTCCTGGCGATGTCAAAAGGGAATTAGGAATATAAATAAATGATAGTAAAAACTCAGTAAGGCAGTAGAGCCTGTTTGGATGACTTATTCTATTGGAAAAGAGATCATGATGTTTATGTTTAGAGGAGTATGACTTCTGATTTATCTCTCCTGTGTGCCTAATTATTGAGCAAACCAGTTGCTTTTTTGTTAAGAGGCTACTTTCAATTATTGCAGCTAGTTTCATGAACAATTTAATATGCCACATTGCCAGTTATCTATGGTTGAGTTTACTTGGAACCTATGACAAAGCTTTCATTTTAATGTGGAGTTGTGAATATACAGATGTTTCTGTTTTTGTGTTCTTAATGATTTTTTTTCCTGAAACAGACAACACTGGTTCATAGCAAGATTGGATGGGGCATCAGTAACAGCTGGTGGTTTTCCCCCTCAAAATAATAATGTTCTTGTTGTGACAACCTCTTCAAACCAGGTCTACGCATTTGACGTAGAAGCAAAACAGCTTGGGGAATGGTCAATGCAGCATACATTTGTTCTACCAAGAAGATATCAAGAATTTCCTGGAGAAGTCATTGGGCTCTCTTTCCAGCCTTCAACAAGTTCATCATCTGTCATTATTTATAGTGCCAGGTAATGCTTACAGTTTTTTCATTCCTTATTGTAGATGAACAAGGATTAACAACTTTGAATGGAAATGGAAGCAAAGGACATCTTTAATTACAGATTGAGTTTGCTGTCTCACATCTCTCGTCTAGAGAGAGAGAGAGTCTATGTTGCACAATTACTTGTGACAGAAAAAGAAGTGATCTTCACTATTGTTGAGAGGCTGTAAAATGTGATTCAAAAATAAAAGAGATCCTGGTATTTGTATTTAGGTTTTATCCTGAGTTATGGCAGATGAATTCATAGCATTCTTTGGTATTTATTTCATCAATGGACCAATTTCCACATGATACAGGGCAATGTGCTTGATCGACTTCGGGATGCCAGTAGATAGAGAGGAAGATGGAGACATGTTGCATAGTCCAGTCAAGAAGTTACAATGTAATTCTGTTAATGGGAGACTGAAGCGTAGGTTAAAAGACTGTCAAATAGAGGCTAAGCATAAAAGGAATTTTGAGTTTGTTGCTTTCAGAGATCCAGTTTTATTTATTGGACATCTTTCTGAAAACTCTATCTTGATCATGGACAAACCTTGGATGGATGTGGTTAAAACATTTGAGGCTCCCCCTGTTCACAGACATATATTTGGGACGTAAGCACGATATCAAAGTTTTTCCATACTTCGGTGGAGAATACAGCAAGGCAAGCAATCCAGCAGCTTTGGATCACAATTTTGTTTTCAAATTACATGGTGGATGGGTTTGGAGGAATGGTATTGGGATCCATGTATTGTAATGCTCAAATAATTTGTTGATCAGTAAAAGTAGCCATTTTTAAAATATGTTCCTTTTCATATTTGTTCTAATACATGCCTTGATTTGTATGTACATATAGGATATAGCCAATTTCCAAACCAAGTAGTTAATTTCGGACTTGTTATGTAAGATAATTAACATTACGTCTGAAGTGAAGGCCCTTCCACTTAGAATAATAGAACAGAACAGTCTCTTCTCGGAAGAATTCCTGTTAGAATGAACTTGGAAATATTTATGATGATACATGCTCGTTGCCTTGCGGTAATTTTCTAGCGGAAGACTGTCTATGTAGTCCTTTTCATTATCGTTTTTCAGGTGACTACGAGAGATGGAGGATGCATCAATATTAGCATATAGCCTGGGTATGTGTATCTCTGTAGCTCGATGGAAGACACCCTAACTTAGGCTTTAGGCTTATCTGTCCCTCTTGTCCTTATGTTGATCAGCCCATCAATGATTTTATATTTGTTTCGTGGTTCTGTAAAATGGAAGATTTAAGGTGTTCGATCATTTACTTGGCTGAATAATGTTGCCTTTTGCATTACGAAAAATGGAACTCTATGAATGCAAAAGCAAAAGCAAAAGGCAAGAAGGTTGTTGTCGATTGACGGGCACTTTCTAAGACCCCCGAGTCCGAGATTCAATGAATTCGTGCGTTATCTACGATCTCTTTGTAGCAAGAACCTAGGCAACTACCTAGTAGCGGCCTATTGATTTGCACTAGTCTCTGTATCATCCCCAATAATTGTATCCTAGTTTAAGATAAAATTGCATGATGAAGTTATCATCTAATAATAGTTGGCAATTATGTCCTTGTGCTGTCAAGTCATTTCCATGATGTAGAAACTACAAAAGAAGATGATTGACAGGACAGAGATGGAAGGTTTTATCTGAGTTCTTTTTCCAAATTATGGGTACTCAATCTCAGAATGGGAACCCTCCAAAAGATGATTTTCAAGTAACCCTCCAAAAAAACAAAAAAGTAAATCAATTGAAACCACCATGGAGCACATTACAAGCAAAGTAGTAGCTATGATGAAAGGTGGGGTGCATCTTTTTGGTGGCCTCTTGATGCTAGATGAGGCTTACCTTCTTCTCTTTTTGTCTGGCTCGACTCTAGAATAATGTACCCAATTTACCAAGCCTACCTACTTCTGAAGATAGGCTGGCAAATAAGTGGAAAAAGGTAGGTCGCTGATGTGTGCTTACTAGTCATTTGGTTCGCTCGGCGCATTTGTGCGTGTGGTTGGTTTAGGTACAAATTGTTGTTATGTTCATCAATGATTAACACCGGTAAACCCAGTTCCTGGATGGACCATGTCTTTCTCTGCACCAAGCTTCTTGTTTCCACTCTTCCTCTCCTATTCTATTCACCCTTTTACTCCTGCTGTTCACATTCCTTTCTCCACTTGTAAAACGAAAGGAGTGTTTGTGATTGTGATTCTAGTAGGAGATGGTTGAAAATGTTCACAAGATCTTCAGTCACTAACACGCACTAAAGTGATTAGTTGGACGCTGCAGGAATGATGCAGATGACAGAGTTTGAACAGCAGGCCTAGTACTTCCCTTATTTGATGTCTATTTGTCCCAAAAGAAGGAAAAAAAGGTAGGCGTTAAATACAGAGAAAATAATTAATTATTTTTGTTTTTCAGGTTGCTTCCCTCTGCATTGACAGGAAGGCATAGAAAAACATGCACAGCAGAAACAAAAAGAAGAATAAGGAATGAAATCCATTTAAGATATGCTGCCTTTTTCCCTTTACACATTGGTTCCGTCTCTCCAGACCAACTGGCGGTAGCAGAGATGGCAAAAGATGCTGCTAATCATTGCTCTCTGTCACTTCCAATTTCTTCCTTGAAAATTGCCTGTCACATATTCTCCAAAATCTGAATTAATCCCATGAAACTCTTGTTAGAATGTGCTCCAGGTTCATAAATTTCCGTGACAATATCTAACCTGGTTCTTTGGAAGCGGATTTAGAGGATTGAAAGAATCCAAATTGTTTTTTAAATGAAAATTTTCCCTGAGAACAAAATGAAAATGACGTCGGACATTGTTGATTGCAACATCTAATAGCATTCAGAAACTGGAAATTTCCTGGAGGAATACCTTGCAATGTGTTGCAGAGGAACCCTGTGAATATTCCAGGCTATGCTCTTCATTCTTGGTCACTTTCTGTATAACAACATTAAGAACGTAGACACTTCTCTCACAGTTGCTCATATGTATGCAACATTTATAGACATGAACAGGAAGACCATACTAATTAATTATCCTGAAACTTGCCTTATTCAGTACAGGAGAACTAGCAGTGTCATCCAGGCACTGTTGCTGGTGACTTCTCACATGATCTTTCTTCTTTCTTTGCTTTGTCGACTTGTGGAAGCGGTATTCATCATCTTCACAATAATGAGGCGGACCAGAGGATGCATCTGAAACCATTGACAAGTCCTCTTCTTCGTCCTCCAACTTTGCATGATCTCTACCATCATTATATCCACCAATTCCCTGAAACTGGTTTTTGGAAATAGAAGATTGATCCAAATATGATGTCCAACCAGACTCACATCCACTACTGCTGCATTGAGAAGTTGACAGATCCATTCTGAATCCTCTCTTTCAAAGACAAACTCCAAACGGGATGACTTATATAGGCTCCTTGTTACCAACAGCAGTAAGAAATAAAAAGAGAGAATTAATGAGTTGCTCTCGGTGTCACTCGATGATGTTCTCTGTCAATATAAGTAGGACAGATGGAGCAACAGAGCTAAGAAAAAACCAAATGAATCAAATTCAAATCCTAGAGTAGTTTTGTCCTTTGCCCTATCCTTTCTTCTCTCTTATTTTATCTGTTTGTGAATCAATCGCCAGTTGGCTTGGCGTGTGTACGTATGCGAGAGTGACAGAAGGGAAACAGCAGCAGTCGTTAAAAATTCATGATAAGGGATTTATATATGCACTTGTGGTAATAACACTCGGGTTACAGCGTTAGTCACCCACAAGAAACTTGGCTTCCAGGGGCTAGCTTTCTTCACCTTTTTCTTTTAAATTTTATCTTTTCCTTCTTGGCAAACCTAGGAGTTCTTAAAGTTCTGCAATTAACGTACAGACAGTAGAACAGTAATTAATATCCACCTCATAGCTTATAGGATATGGAAAGGATGTTGAACTTGGTAGTAAATCCGTGACAGATCATGGGGAAAGGAAACCTTCGCATGTTCTTATACTGTGACAAGCTAAAAGGCTATGGGAGTTTATACCTATCTAATGAAATTAAAAACCTGAAGGGCTTATTATGCAAAACATTCTGTGCTGTCCCTTGCATGTAATATCTATTCTTGTGCTTACAATTTATAATAATTACGGTCCTGAGTCGTTAGCTAAAATAAGGTGAAGCACATTATCTTGGCAAAAAACTGTCTCTTTGTATCAATTGTGAAGTCTATTTTCACTTTCACATTACTTTGAATTCCTATACGAAGCCAGATATTGGTGGATAATAATAGCACACTCACATCTGAAACATACACTTGACACAGACAAATTCCTTCCATGTCTCTGCCATATCAAAATCAGAAAGTAAAAGACAGTGAAACTTGCATTTGGCTATAACTGTGCATACAGTGATCTCAATAGTTTCATGTTACCAGTTTCTTGCTGTCCTATCTCCATTTATCTTTCCTGAATTTTCATGGGAAAAGAAGTATAAGGCCAGGCCTTCAACGATTGATGGTGATTCTTTATCCAGTTTGACAGAATTATTGATACCTGTCCATTCGATGAGTGCACAGAACAAAAGCTATAAATTTATCGTCCCCACGTACGCTCGTTTGCTTTAATAATCACTCTTATCACCAAAGTCTCTGTTGACCCTTTTGTTGTTCCCTTCTATTAATTTAAGACAGTGGTCTTAGTCGGCGTCCATTACTTGTAAGACTCGTGTGCCTGATCTATGATTCCCACTTGGCTTTATATTATTATTAGAGCGTTTTTGGGTGACGGTTTTATAATAGAATTTTTTCAGTTTTATCTTTTGGAGGGAAGTTTTATAATAAAATGGGATAAAAGTAAAGAGTCTAATAATAGTAAAAATAAAAAACCTCTGAATCAAAAAAT
>JANIHY010000006.1:9350556-9364058 GCA_027479065.1 Erythroxylum brevipes | reverse complement strand
GTTGAATATGAATTAGAGTTTAATTAAACTTTGTTTCAAATTGCCCTTCAATAGATTTAATTGGTAGGAGAAATTTTGTACTTGCCTCTTACATTGATGTTTAGGGTTTGAGTTTTCAAATAATTCATATTGGTAAGTATATTATATTAAAGTCTATTATCAATTAGTTGAATGGAGTTTGTCAATTAATTAATTGGTTTCAAGTATTATTAAGTAAATTACCATATATATGTAATATCTTACCAATAATATATTTTAAATAAAATATTTAATGAAATAGCAATTCATAATCAATAAATGTATTAAAAAAAAGTACTGTGTTTTCTTTCTCGCACAAACATCTCTGGTATCTCTCCACACTGTATTTTTGTGATACTTGTTCCTAATTCTTTTTTTTTATTTGGTCTCCTCCATTTCACTTAGGAACTGTTCACTAATTTATATTTGGCAATTTGGTGTTGTTTTCAACACTTAGCACGCTTCAATATTAGTCAAATCTTAGTCTTGAAATGCACATGGTGCTTGGTCCACATGAAAATTCTTTTGTTTCCATTTTAAAACTGGAATTATCAATTTAAAAAGGGACTAGCTGTCTTTGGATGCTTGATTTATGTAAAGTTTTTACTCTAAAAGCTATAAGAGATGAAAAGTTTGTAACTGAAGATTTGATTTACAGTATGTCAATTGTTTCAACTCCTCACATATCATCTTTGTAGAATTATTTTTGTGTAAGCACAAAGTGGCCATAATTTGGTGTCAATGGCCTATTTATTTCCACCACAAATAACAACCAATAAATTGAAAACAAATAAAGCAAGTTTCTTTACAAGATGAGGCTTTAGGTTAAGAACATAAGCAATGAGAACAAAAATTACCAAAGGCTGATAATTTTACTTTAGAGCATGTGGAAGCAATATATAATAGAAATGGTACTTTTGCGTGAGGTTTCAGTGGTTATGTTGTAAGTTATTGTTTTCATTAAAACTTGAAATTCTAGGAAAAGAATTGGTTGAGACCTTGCCATACAACCACCTATTCCTTTTAGGAGACTTTTATGACTCATCAACTGCCTTTAAAATGTTCATTGTCATATTTCTTTGGCTTTGGGTTCCATCTATTGTATTTAGTTAATCAAAGATTTTATGGAAACTACTATAATGATGGAATTGTTGGTATTATTGTGGGTTAGAAATTTGATCTAAATATCATGATTTTTCAGGGTGTATAGTTGAGGAAATTTTGTGTTATATAATTTTATGCAATTTTATGTTACACATATAAATGCAACTGTCATAGAAGATTAGGATTTATTGTTTTCCTTTATTAGGTCATTCATAAATGTGAGTCTTGCTGGACTAAGTCCCTCTGAAGTTTGATATCGATCTCCCAAATCTATGGACTCAATATCTTTTACGAATACAATATTAAATTCAAATGATTTTAATGTGGTTATTTATTATAGTCTAAAAGGCCCATTGCAAGTTTATAGACTTTATAAACCAAGAATTAAATTTTATAAATGCCTAAAATATCCAATAAGTTTTTTTTAATAAGGTAGAAATGTTGATATATATGTACAGTATTTGTCTTATTAATTAATTTTATTTTAGCTTAGAAAATGTGATTTTTTTTCAAGTGGTATGATGAAAAAGTTACTAAGAGGGTACTGTTGAAGTGATTCACAAATTAAAGAAAGAAGTATGTATGTTGAAGAAGGAGGCCTAAACAACTATAACTGTAACTATGGAAATTGAGGAGCAAATAAATCTTACAAAGCAAGACATTATTTTGTTGACATAAGAGAAAATTTGACATTTATTTTAGTGAATATTGTAATAGGATTTGTTGTGCTTATCGTGAGTGTTATTATAAAAATGTTATAGGAAAATGACATTGAATTGCAATATTTTGTTTTAAACTTGAATTCTAATGAATGAATACAATGATATGATTGTGCGGTAGAATTTCCATTAACATCTATAATATAACATATTGAATCTAATTATTCTATATCATTTCTTATAATTTGCACTGTAACTTCTATTAACACCTATAACATTTAGTAATTCATAATAATAATAAATTTAGAATTCCTTAATTGATAGTTGAAAAAATATTGACATTAGATATAAATTTGGAATTCATATAAAAAAGTGAAAAAAAAATTTATGATGGTTGGAATTCATATACAAAAGTGGTAGACATATATACATGCCAACAACATATTGAATCAAAAAGAAAATACTAACAACATCCATCAATCCATCCATTCATACATCCATCTATGTATATAGTGTTATGGGAACAATACATCCGTCAAAAACTTTGGCCCTAAGACATATGACAACATTAATACGGTTGATTCTATACCACATTGCTTCCCTTATTTGCATTTGACTGTGAAAATTGTTTAATTAATGGTTGAGTCAATGATGCTCTCCTCATTGTTTAGCTTGTAACAATTGGGAAGTGGTGCTAGATTTTTCTTTGAACTTTAGACCCCTTAGTTCAAATGACAACTTAAATGCTTGCAGATCAATATCTTTATACTTCGTCTTACTGCTATGTGAAGAGCTATCAACTTAGAAACACACATGTCATTCACAATATTTATTTGAATTAGTTATTAATAATATAATGAATTCTTATATATGAAACTCACATTATTACTTTATGACTCGTTACAATAACATCTTCAACTATGTTTGCACCTATAACCAATATTAATAAAATTTACATAATCAACAATTATTATAACTAAGATAAAGAGATAAAAAACTGAACAGTTATATAGCTGTGAAGCTACCTTGGAGATGACATCATATACATAATAGAAATAACAATATGAGTTCGATATTGTAATCAATACACATTAAGCAATACAAGACTTATAATTAAAGGAAGGTTTTATATCTGTGAAGATTCCTAAACAGAATGTTGAGCATCCATTCTTGCATTTTCCGGCATTATCCAAAACTATCACATTTCCTATATTTTTTTACATCACCCTTTTGAGACAAATTATTTGGATTTTTCAATTTTTATGCTCATTTGTTCTTCTTTCTAGCTATTTTTAGTATTATGGCATGACTATTTTGGCTGGTCAATGTATCACCTTTGCATCAATAATAGGCAAGAAAATTGTACCCCTATTGCAACAAATGGTCATATAATTCGAGAAATTAGGCCTTCTTGTAATAACCGTCTATAAATGCCTCCACCTTTTGTTTAGAATAGTGAATAACACTTATAGCATGTTTGGAAAGGTATCCATGTAGATTCCATGCTCGACAACCACATGATTGTTGTCTACCAATCTTTACGGTATGTTTTTCATCACTTCATATACCTTATATCCATTCCATGCTATTATCCATTGTATTGTATCTTTTTTGTTCTTCTCTAATTTCTTCTTAGTGATTGGGGCAATATTTGACTTCTAAGTATGTACAAACTCTCTCTTAACTATGTGCCTCTTCGTCATCATGATTCTGATTGTTTCAAGTATGCTAATAACTGGTATATCTCTTACTAGTAAGATCCACCCTTTAAAGATTTCACTCATAATATTATTGACTAATAGGTAATTTCAATTCAAATGATTAGTAGTATCTTGCCCACCTTTATTTTGGATATTCAAATAATATTGAAGCAAATCTATGTTTTAGTTTATTAACTCTTTTTAGCTACTCGTTGAAATCTTCTATATATGTAGACCATACATAATTCTAAAAATGTTTTAGTAAATCCTTTCCCTTCCAATTCACATGTCAATTGTGGTATATATGTCTAGCACACATTCAATGAGTGGCATTTGGTAACACTTGTTCTACGACTCTAACCAATTCTTAAAACAATTGAAAATTTTTAATTAAAATAAAAGAATTTGTATTTTAATTATTTACTAATATGTGAAGAATAAAATACCTTTTGCATATTAGATATGACTATTAAGTCCTTTACTACTATCCAATTTCAAGTCAAAAGTTAGTAGATTCATAAACAATGTTTATGAATCATTATTCTCTACTTTTGTAATGACCTAAGTCAATGGATGCATCCCTCCTTTACTATCCCTCCCAATTGCACTCAATAATCAGCTTTGAAAATTTGTCTTCAGAAAGAATCCATCAATATAAAAAATTAGCCTCAAATGCCTGCATCCTTTTTTCGTAGCATCAAAGTAAATATATAATCTTTTGATCTACAAAAAAGAGATTAAAAAAGTATGAATAAAATATATAACGTTACTATAGTTGTTTGATTATATGTACAAATGTAATCTTATATACCTCTAACAGATAAGTATCTTCATTCCTTGCTACTTGTAACTCCATTATTGAACCATAATTACTAATCTTCAACTCATGTACATATCCTTGTAGCTTGAAATATTAATTCATAAAATTAGTTTTCCTCTCTTTTGTCAATCTTGTCTTTTTACTTTACTCATCCTTAAGTTAACAAATATATTAAGTTTCTCTTTGCACTCGTTAACCATTTTTACGGTCGAGATACCAAGCTTATCAAGAATTATTTTCCTAAAATATCTCATAAAGAACTAAGCTTAAACCAATTTAGGTTTTTTAGTAGTAAAACTACTATGATCAGGATTATATGTTTTCACTTTGAAACACTATTCATTCTTGTCACTACCGTTATACAATTCTCATAGGCATCCCTCAATACACCCAACTTTGATTATATAACTTTCAATGTTCTAGAACTTAACATTGTACTATGTTTGTACTGCATAATTCATAACAAAATCTTTAAATTTTGTTGTTGTTCCAACTCCATCTCCATTCTCTAATGTGGTGCCACATCAGTTGGATTATGCCTAATATTTGTACTTAGTATTTGCAATGATTCACCAGGCTCTTCTTTACTTTCATATTCATTACTACCAATAAAACTACCACAACCAATTGAATTAATTTCAATCGAATGGTGGTCATTAGGAACATAAGCTTGTATAAACCCATCATCATAGGCCTTATCATCTTGATCATCTAGGTTTTGATTAACTCCTTCGCCAACTCTTTCAGCATCTTCTTTATCAACTTCTTCACCAAGATGTTCATCATCAATATAATCTACCTTAGCACCATAACTTCCCTCTTCATCTTCACTATCTCCATCCTCTCCTTTGGTAGTAGAGTAATGAGCCTGAGACAACTTTGGTTTGATTTAATAAGTCTCAACAACGTACTCAATTTGAAACTTGGTATACTATAATATGCCTCATGAACTTAAAGTTATATTAACTCCTTTCTCGTGTCACATATTTACTTATAGCTAACATAATCGAGGTCTACCTTATTAACAGTACTTGTTTGCTTATCAATATATTTCAACTTAAGTTTTACTATGAAGTTTTCACCTTAAAATAACTTTATACGACCAAATATGGTTGTTGCACACTTATTCACAAGGAAAGGGAAGGATGTTTATTTGTTAAAATACTTAATAAAAAGTACAGATTAAGCCCAATGGTCTTAAAATCATAAATACACATAAAATATAATTTATTATTCAATAATATAAGATAAAATATAGCTATAGTTTTGGATGTAGATTCATATAACATTATTTAGTAAAACAAATGACAAATGTAATTTACTGTAGCCAAAAGGAACATAAAATTTGTTAAACAAGGGAGATTTCAATTGATATTTTGATGATAAAAAAACATAATTACTGCTATTGTATTTATTATTTTGATGAAAAGTAGTAATATAACAAAATGAAGTCTTAAACTCAAGAAGATAGTGTATAAAGTTGAGAAAGAGAAGTTAAAGTTTGTAATTGATGAAAGGAAGATTAAAACAAGAACAAAAACAGATCAAGATTCATCAAAGTCATTTCATATATTATATAATTATTAGTAAGCTCACTTTGTTAATTTGATAATCCAAAAGGACAACCATACATAATCATTTCTTTTTACTTCATTGTATGAATCTTTACATTCATCAAGAGGCATTGAAGCTTTTAATATAAAAGTCTCTTGATCTTTTAAATAATCTTTGAAGAACATTTTGGGAAATATTTCAATCATATTTGGATTTTAAGCTTTTGAAGTTGTTGAAATCGTTTTTTAGGGTGATTGATTGACCTATATCGTATAATGGTCGACTAATATAAGTTAAAGTTCTTAAAATTGATGTACTGTGAGTTTGTAGTAAAGTTTGTTAATGTATTGGTCAACCAATATGTATAGTAGTTGACCAGTGTTCCAACAACTGGTGAATCTGGTGTTATAAATGTATACTGGTTGACTAGTATATTGTATGTAGTCGTTGTCAAAGTTAGTTCTTGACTCCAATAGCTATTTTAGGTCCTAAATGCGATAAATATGTATTTTATCTTTAGTTTTAGGATTAAGAAAGTTTTGGGTATTGTATACACACATTTTAAAGAGTTTTTCAACCATTTGAGCATCATTTTGTCATATTTGAGTGAGCGAACCATTTTGAAATTATCAAGTAAATAAGTGAGATATTTTCGAGTTGTAATACTTTGATGGGTTGTTGAACATTGTACTTGGGGATGGTGTAAGTGGGATTACGGTTCGTCTTTAATTTAGAAGAAGATTATAAGAAGGGTTCTTCTTAACAGAGAAAGGTTGTATAAAGGTTATTATTCACCTTAAAAGAAGAATTGTAGTGGAATTCTAAGGAGAGTTGTTTATTATACAACTATAAATTGGTTTGCATTCTCTGATCCTTATCCTTTTAAGATTATTCTTTAATCAGGTGATTAATTTATATTAAGCAATTATCTCATCCTTATTTATATAGATTATTGTTAATTGAGTGTATTGGTTAGAAAAATTGTTTAATTTTATAAAAAACCAATTCACCCCTCTCTTGGGTGTCATTAGAGATTAACAAGTGGTATCAGAGCAGGTCTATTAAGCTAATATTTCTAATAAAATCTGATAGTAAAGGTTATGATGACATATTTAGGAACATAATCATCATCGTTTAACAAAGAGGAACAAAGCATTAGTAGACCACCTTTTCATGGAAATGATTATCTTTATTGGAAAACTAGGATGAGACTTTCTAATGGCAGAAAGTGTAGACTTAATAGAAATAGTTTCTAATGGTCCCTTCATTCCTACAAAAATTGTAGATGACAAAAGGTTGCCAAATTAAAGGAAGCATGGAAAGCGCAATATATAAGATTAGTATCCTTGAATAGGAAGCTCATACATATCATATTTTGTGCTTTCGAAAGAAATGAATTTAATAGTCTCTATGTGTGCAACAACTTATGTGTGCAACAACTTATAATATTTGGCATACATTAGAAATTACTCATAAGGGCACAAATCAAGTTAAGAAGCAAAGTAAACTTGCTAACACATCAATATGAATTGTTGCAAATGAAGCATGATGAAAGCATTTCTAGCATGTATACTAGATCATTAAAATTGTAAATTCTCTAAAAGGTCTTAAAAAATCTTATACTAATGTTGAATTAGTAAGAAAGTTGCATAGGTCAATTCTAAAGATATAGGAAGCTAAAGTAACAGCAATATAAGAATCCAAAGATCTAACAACACTACCATTGGAGGAACTTTTTAGATCTCTCCTCATATACATAATAAGGCTCTAAAAAACACAAGAAGAGACGATGCTTTCAAAGAAAAATAATGCTCCTCTTTATAATGATGAAGATGAGAATTAAGATAATAATATAAATTAAACATAAGATAAAGAAAAGAATTAAGATATATATGATCTTATATAAGTTATAATCTTAACCAAGAGAAGAAACCAAAAGGTAAGACAGTTCTACTCTAAATTATGTGTGAATACTATTTGCAAATAGTATATGTTTAAAATCGCCATCACTATGCTTTAAAATGTTAAGAGCTAAAACTTTTTTAGCTAATTAAAAGGTAGATTTCACAAGTCTAACAGGAAACATTGATATCTACAAATTAGCAAGTAATGGCTAAAATGTGTATATGTGTGCATGTTTGAATAATAAGCAAAAGTATGAAGATATTTATGTTTAATTTTATGAATAAAATAAATAAAAGGAGCAAAATGAAATTTTCTTATTTGGAAATTTTAATAAGAATGCACGAAATTCATACACCCTCAGTAATTATATTTGTGATTTATGCCACATACATTCTATGTTGTGGATACTACCTGCACAATGTAGAATGTAATTCTAAATCATAGATACAACATTCTTTAAATTATTTGATAATTGGCAATTCTTTAACTAGTAAAAATATCTAGGAATTACCAACTAAAAAGTTCTCTGACTAACTAAAAAATATCTAGTAAAAATATCTAGGAATTACCAACTAAAGCTCTATAACTTAAATTGATGTTAGGAAAAATATTCTTATGAATCCAGAAGTTACTCGATCATATCTTTCTCTTTGCATCACTTTTGCATGAATAATAAAATCTAGATAAATGAAAACAAGAGGATTATATTGAAAAGAAAGTGTAGTTCAAATATGGCGAGAGACCACAACATAGACGATGTATAAAAAATATAGACGACAACCAAAGATAAAGAACCTATAAAAAACAACCACTTACTATCATGCATTCCATCTTTTGTTGTACTTGTACTCTTAAGTAATGAGCAGTGGTTGGTAAGAGAGAGTAACCCTAGTCTAACTACTGTGATAAGTAAGACAAAAAAGCTACAATGCCTACAACATTCGAGAGAGAGAAGCAATGAGAAAATATAGAGAAGTTACAGTGTGACAGAGAGTATGAATAAGGGGAATAATGTTGCTTCAATTAAGGATTTGGACAAATCTATAATCCTTAATTTCATAAATCATGATATGTTAATTAAGATAATTAGGGATTTCATTTAATACCTTAACCTAAATAATAAATGATAAATAACAATTGTTATAATTAGGTATTTAAATAATTTAATTAATCCATTAATGGTTAATATTAATTATTGTATTCAAAATTTTAAAATTTCTAATAATGGGCCTTATTTGAACACGTGATAATGAGACCCTTATCTAATTGTAATAAATAATAAATAATGTCACATTAGTACTGATGTAATATTTAATTGATGGAAAGATATCCTATCAAATTTTTTGCTCACTAAGGATCTTTTTTTAATACTTTACAAAAATTAGAATTCAAATTAAAACTTTGATACGACGGTAAAAGATAAGAGTTCACTACTTCTATATATTAAATTCATATTTTCACAAAATGGAAAAATAAGTATATTTGATTTAAATAGACCTTAGTGAGTATTGTATAAGAATAATTTAATCATTATAATGATTATAACATATAATAAACATGTGAAATAGTTACTTCTAATCCTTTTTCTATAAATAACAATAAACATGTGAAATTTACTTAATTCACATATTGAATTAAGTTTTAAAGAATGGAAATGATTGGAAATCTTGCTAGAGTTAAATTATCTTTCCTTTAAATATTGCACCATTTTTTACGTGCATTTCATGAGATATACTTTGAAAATCGACGAGATCTTCAAAAGGTGAAATTAGAAGTTAGAGCTCATGGGTGTAGATTTAAGTATTTTCAATATATTAAGGTTAGGTTCAGGCTCAAGCTCAGCTTAGACCAACTCGAGATCTAACTATTTTAAACAAAACAACATCATTTTATTTAAAAGAGTTGAGTCTCGGATAGGTCTGAGTTTGAACAACCCAAGCCTAGACCTAATTAAAAAATATTCTATTTTTAATTTTTTAAAAATATTTTAAATAATTAGTGTGGTCGATCCAGTGTCTTCCCTAGATATGTTGGAACTTGTAAAATCATTTAATTATTTTGTCGTTTAATTTTTTATTTCTTTTCTATGAAATAATGTTACATTTATCTAGTTGTCGATGATAGTATGACGATTATAATTGAAGTTGGTCAAATTCATTTAGTCTAATATATTAAGCTAAAATGTTAGCAAGTTTAAAATTTAAGAATTAATTTATAATTTGAATTTATAGTTAAATATTAAACTAGAAAGATTATAAAAATTTAATGAAAAGTTACCACTAATTATAATTATTATCTATGTAATACCCCACCCTGGCATGACACGTACTCGACATCCTGAGTGATGTTCGAGTGTGAATCCCTCAAGGGTGACATGCTAGAACGGTCAGACTCTCGAAAAATTCAGTATAAATTTTTTTCAAAAACAATTTTCATATGGGTACGCAAAAATCAATAATCAATTGGGCCCTTTCTTTTCATAAACCATTTCATTTAAGAGTGTAACTATGCTCATTAATCAAATTCGTTTACAACATTTCCAAATTAGAAAGTTATTGTATGCAGAAATATTTACATATACAATTTGCAAAAATTTCAGAACATACAATTGGATACAAGAAAATGAGAAAACAAATGCAGACGCAAACTGATCCCAACCTCTTTCTCTTACTTGCATGCAGTAGGTATATTCTTGGTTGTCTAACAGGGTACTCTTCTGAGCCTGAAAAAAATATTTACAAATTTTGGGTGAGTTTTGCAAACTCAGTGAGTGACCATCCTCGATGGCTCATCCAGTCACATACTACATAATTCACATCATTTATCTAATAATCACATTGGATCATATACACTTAAGCAATCATTTCATATTTTACATTCAACACATTATAATCATTCATATCATGCATATGCAGTACACATGAGACCTACTTTCTATTTGTTACTTTGTTGTTACCGAGTGCCTAAACTATCCCGTATCTATTATGGATACCGAGCTCATTGATAACTCTCCTGTATCTGTTGGAGATACCGGGATCATTGATAACTATCCCGTATCCATTGGAGATATCGGGCTCATTTTACATAGTGAGTCTTTGGCCCTTATACACTTTCTGAGCTCTAGGCTCTTTTCCACATTCTGAGCTTTAAGCTCTTTTCAGTGGCTCTTCCGGTCACAACTTCCTTTATCTTTCATGCATTCATGTAGTGAAATGCATCAATCACATATGATCACTTATTGACTTTCACATATCATCGGATCCTAGTCTGATATTCAACATTTATGTTGAGAAACACTTTGTGATCAAGCATTCATGTCATAAAGCATTTAGTTCATCACATTCACATACAATTAACACTTTAATATTACATTCAAGCTTCAAAAACCTCGAACCTTCATTGTCCGAAATCACACAATCAATTCACATCTCATTCATAATAACTCAAGTCATAACATAAACGAAACAAACAATAAGGTAAGATCATCTAGGTCTACTCACAGTATGCTTCAGATTAGCATTGGCTTCCCAGTTCTGGAAACGTCTAAATGTAGATATTTATCCTGCACATTCAAATTATGCAATATACACATTGCACTCTCACATTAATAACTTTACACAGTTACAAGCATTCATTTATGCATACATGTGGATATGGAATATGTACAATGCATGTTCATGATAATCCCGGGTATATTATCAAATTTTATATCTTATGTTCATTTACATTTCATAATTCAATCACTTATCATTTCTTTTATCGAATTACTTGCTCTTATTATCAGTTTCTCAATCATTTAAACTAGATACATTTTGCTCATCTTCTTTGAATCAAAATTTTAATCAAATGAACCACTTCATCTCCATTTTACACATGTATTTGGTACTTAATAAAAAAAATTCACTTATTAATTTAGTTCTAGCATTACAAGGCCAAACAATTATCTAACTCTCATTTCAGTCCCATATCACTTCCAAAAATCCAGACCTGTAGGTTAATTTTCCATGATCATTCTGATCAGTAAATGAAGTAATTTGGTAACACTTTCTAATAAAAAAGTGTTCTTATTATCTTAAATTTCTAATGACACCACAATCACTCAATTTGGTTCAGTAATTTGAAAGTTATACTTTAAACATTTTCGGACTGTTCTCATTCTAAAAGAGTATACTATGCACAAATTCCATCCAGAAATTGAACATCTTAGAAGTTGAATCAAAATTGAACTTCTTCATATAATTTGTTAAGTCTATATCTCTAGTTTACTCCACATTAAAAATCATCTCATTTAGAATCCTGTAGATCTAGATATATTCAAAATACTAAAATATGTTCAGTAAAATAACACTAGTTCATACTATTCCAACATATTCCCTCATTTTCATTCTATCAACGTTTTTCAAATCAATTCAGAATGGTCCAATTTTTGCTAAGAGACAGAATAATGTGTTAGGAATCTATTGGCTCAAGAATCAAGTCATTTGGAGGTCTAGAGAAGAAGTTATTATCAAAAGAAGCAAGATTATTCAGCTTGCAGCTACTCTCAGATGCACAGCAAGTCACAGCTAACAATTGAAGATTACAGTATTTTGATGTGACTAATAAGTTCTTGAGTGTCCATTAATTGACACTCATGGGGTGAGAAGGAAAAATCATGGGCATGCATGACTCACGGGTGTAAGGGTCATGGGTGTGACAAAAACAGACAAAAAAGTTGGATGAGAGCATACTAGTCAAAACTGTCCCACGTTTGTCACTCAAGCTCTCTCAATTTATTTCATATGGCTATAATTTTTGGTAGAGAGGTAGAGAAATGTCTTACAAGTCCAACGGTTCAAGTCTCATGTCATTTGGAGGTCAGATGAAGAAGATATAGCCAAAAAATTAAAGGATGGTCATCAGCCTCCCAGCTTTCCAACTCACGATCGTGCGCCAACCTTCAAAGTATGCACGATAGCGACTTTCATGCAAAAGTCTGAAAATCATGATCGTGGTCACATACCCAACTTCAAACCTCCATAGCTTTTGATCCATAACTCTAAAAATTAAAAACTTTATATCAATAAAAAGCTAAAAGAAAGATCTAAAATTTTTATGAAGACATTTTATCAAAATCTTCCTAGATCAATACAGTTTAATCAAAGAAGTTTATATCAAACTTTTACCTCTCTTTATCTTTTCTTTGTTTAATTCACAGCCAACTTCTCTATGTGTCTTCCTTCACTAAATTCAACACTTCAATTTTCATTTCTAGTTTTTTCCACTTCATTTCATTCAACTAATTCACCACAAATTCACAGTACCCCTAAATATCAAAATTTACTCAAATTTCTCAAAATCATCACAAACCAAATATCAATTATTCATCCTTTTCATGTTCTACGCTTCATCATTTTCTGTACATTTTCCTATCTCTTTATTCTCTACATTTTCTTAATTCTCTTCCTTTAACTATCATTTATACGATCTTTCTCACCTCATACCATCATTTCACAACTATTCTTCAACTCTAAAACCATTCTTTTGGTCATTTGGTCATCTCTAAAACACTCACATTTTCACTCTCTCTCTCTCTCTCACTCACTCACACACACACACACACATAATGGAAGTTGAGAAGAAAAATAGAGAATGTATAAAAAAGATGATTTTCTGATATGCTCTGTTTCTCTTCATGGGGCTTATTGTTTTTCTGGCCTTTCTTCTTTTTAAGTTTAAGGCAGTCCTTCTTGAAGTGTCATT
>JANIHY010000006.1:9045522-9062183 GCA_027479065.1 Erythroxylum brevipes | reverse complement strand
CCCGAATACGCGATTTCTGTGTAATGTGAAATGTGCCCAGAAATGGGAAAATTCTGACGCCCAGTCACAACACTAAATATGAAATGGAAATCATTATGCATTCAGTATGTGATTGTATTGTGAATTCGAAATTGACTAAAGGTAAATGTGTGATAATTGTCGATTAATTATGTGACTGTGATTCTGAATATGATATGTGTTGTGTTGTACGCAATTTTGCATAATATATGAATTGAGTGAACCATCGATGATAGTTACTCATTGAGTTTCGCAAACTCACCCAAATTGCGACTATTTTTCAGGACAACGATAGTGTGACTCCTACTCCAGATTTTGAGACTTTTCCTTCTGTGTGTGTATGCCGGCGAGAGGAGCATGGCCCACAGGTCGGTCGGCTGGGGATCCTTTGGGATATTTTGGGGATGACCTAGTTAGGAGTTGTTACTGTCTATTTTGGATCTGTACAATTGTAATTATGACTGAAGTATGCACTTGTGGAATTTTCGGAAAATGAAATAAAATGAGAAGTACTTTTTGGTCTTAAAATTTAGTGAATTCGATATTACTGCTTTATTGTTGTGATGCCATGAGAGTATAGAATTGATCGTATCGTAGTGCACCCTCATCATAGGGTATGTATCGGTATGACCTACTGGCGTCCCGGTGTATACTCTACGGTAAGGGGGCGCTACATGCAGTCAAAGTGAAGTTGGACCTGGGTGTAGCTGAGTCGGTGTGCCAGTGTTAGGCCGTGGAGTATACCCCAGAGCTCGGCGTCAAACGGAGTGCAGGAGCCGACATTGTGGGTAAAGCCCATGATCCAGTGACCCGAGTGGTCCCGGAGGACCCCGCCGGCAGCCGCTTGGGTGTCGAGAGTGGTCACCGCGCCATCAGTGTTGAGACAGACCCAATTGGCAGGGAGGGGGAGCCAGGGTGGGGGGCAGGGTGGGGCAGGTCCGCCAGGAGCAAGGGAGTGTGGGGGAAAGGCTCGAACAATTGTCTTACTGTGAGCATAAATCAAGTGGTAGAGGCAGCGGACAGAGGTCATAGTGCCGGCGAAGAGCTTCTCGTTTCGAGATGTCCAAAGGCGCCAGCAGGCGACGGCGAACCACGTGCGCCATGGAGTGCCATCCTGCAAGGAGATAGAGGAAGTAAGGTTAGAATAGAGCCAGCCGCGCAAGCAAGTACCTGACCAGAAGGCGGGAGAAAGGTGGCACTGGAGACGCGTCGATAAGGCTCGGCTGCGGGGGCAATCGCGGACGACGTGAAGGGCCGATTCGCTCTGACCGCAGTAGAAGCACGCCGCATTGTCGGTCAAGTGACGACGTTGACGGGTTTGATTCGTAAGGAGGGCCCCATGCATTAAGAGCCAAAGGAAGGTTTGGATTTGAGCCAGGCCCTTCCAGTGCCACACATGAGACCAATGAGCGTCGACAGGGTGCCAGGCGGAGGAGCAGGGAGCCGCGTGGGCCAAGGCGGTGGAGAAGGATCCGGTGGTCGTGTGTCACCAGGCAGGGCGGTCGGGACCCAAGAATGCATGCGGCGGAGGGGTGGCGGCAATTTTGGATAAGAGGCCGTGCGGAAGGTAGGGTCGAATGTCAGGTTTCAACTTTCAATTTAGATCCTTCTCTTCTAAGCGGCTCTGAACAGGATGCTATAACGTTATATACTTTTGCTGGTTTTTCAGTCCCACTTAAAAACTCAATATGATTGTTAAGTTGCAACTTGGTAGAGCTTATCGTAGCAATTCACTGAGAGTGCGACAACCCAACCCACTAGCTATACTTTTAGAAGTCATGATTTGGCAAACTATGTAGTTTAACTAGAAACAATTTTCTGTTCATTGTGATGACATGATGTACATGTTTGCTTGCTCCTCTAGGAGTCAATTTATCTTCTGATCATTAGAATGTCTTGTGTTCCGATGACCCTCTTTACAAATTTAATCAAAGGGGGTTGGTTGCTACACGCTTAAGTGGAATAAACTAATCTTCAACCGCTCACTAATCTATTTCCCTGTCGATGCCAACAGTTGAAGTTGGTGGTTGAAGATCACAATTTTGAAGTTGCCTACTTACCACAATTGTGAAATCATTCTCAGACAACGCCTTGAACTGGGGCCGAGAGTTTCAGCTCATGCGCTGCTTGAAAGAAGTCTGCGGCTTGCTGTAATGAGCCTTCCTCTTTTGAAATCAAACCAAGATTGAACCATGCCTCATGATTTGTGGGTTCCAATCGCAAGGCATTCAGCAGGAAGCTTCTTGAAATTGGATACGACTGGCTACCAAATTTCATCAGAACTACTGCTGTTGAGACGATACTTGGTACAAAGTCAGGGTCAACTGAAAGAGAGATTGAGAAGGAAACAAGGGCTTCTCTGTAATGCAGTTGTGCTTCAAAAAACATTCCTGCTAAAACGATTATGGATGAGCATTTAAAATAGATGCAAAACAGGTGGCCATGTAATGGAACAGTTTTCCTACCTGTGATATGCCAAGTCCTGGGAGAATGGAATTCCATTAGCTTGGCTTTGTCAACACAAATTTTGGCATCCTGCCACAATCCAAGTCTTGTATATATAGCAGCCAAATCTTGCCACGCAGAGAGTTGCAAATTTCTTTCAATTACTGCCTACAAAGAAATTGGAAATTAGCAAACCTATCTCAACATGTGAATGTTTAACTATCACTTGGAGAACGTTTAGGAGCACTTAAGAAAGAAGCAGTCCATACAGTGAAAGATATAATATGAATTAAAAGACACCCGAAACTAAGGTATATTATACAAATTTGTAGACCTCTCCGTGTGATCAAGAGGAGTAATTGAATAGCAACGAGAACAGATACCCATTTCCAAAGTGTTACAGTTGGTAAAAGATGAAGTGGTTATCCAAATATTATTGGTAATAACCAATAAAAATAATTAATGTTCCTTACAAATGCCAATATCTAATATCAGAGCTGATATTATGTAATTTCATCATTGCAGACCAGGGTGGAGGGCTATATCAGAAGTACCTGAGACTCGTATATTCGTGCTTGATCAGAACTCTTCGCTTGGAGATCTCTATGAGCTTGAATCAGAGAAAGCAAAATCCTATAAGTTTCTATTGCTTGCTTGGGATGCTCCTGAGCAATCTGAAGCACTGCTTTCAATCTAAGAAGGTCAAATTGATCCATCCTCCCTGCTTCATCCAATGCAAACCCAACAACTTTTTCAGCATCTCTGAACCGCTGCTGTGCAGAAACTACAAGAGCTAACAGCCTCCAACCTTTCACCGAGTTTCCAACCACCATTTCAGCATACATCATCGCATTATTCAAAGCTGCATCAAGATTTCTTTGCACTGTGTTTTCCAGACCAAGATTAAACAGCACCTCTGGATCCTCTTTACTATTTAGGGCAGCATTGTTTAAAAATCTCAGAGACTCTTTCTGCAAAATACTCCTTTCCGAATCAGACAATGAAATCCTTGCCGCATTTCCATAACAAACACCAAGGAACTTATGGGCTTGATCAATAAAATGTTGGCCCTGATGATCAGCACAATTAATCACCTTACGAGCAAAATCAATGCCCTGATGAGCATGTTTTGGATCTTGGGAACACAACTTTGCTCCCAACAGGAATGAAGCGACATGAGGCTTATGCTTTGATTCTGAGGAACCTGAAACCTGTTGCAAGAGGTTCAAAGCTACTTCATTATGATCTCCTGCACTGTAACAAAGAGCAAGAAGGTACCATCTCTCTGCTCTGGTGTATACACCTGGGCGGGCCTGCTCCACATGCTCTGCTAACAACTCATACTGCCCAGTAACTGAGAGTGCATAAATGAGAAGATCCATGATTTCTTCGTCCTTCTTGATTTCCCCTTTGGCCACCTTAGTCATGAGTATTAACAACAAAAGAATTGCTTCCTCGATATTACTTTGTGGGGTAACTGGACCATATACTTGCAACGGGGGAGGAATCCTTGCTTCAACAGCACCATAAAGTAACATAGATGCTAAATCCTTTTGTATTTCAGCCAATCTTTGTGGAGACAAATTCCAAGGTTTGACCAGAGCTTGCCGATATGCGGTAATCGCTTCATCAAGCAAACCTGCTTCTTTCCACAGAATTGGCAATAACAAAAGTGCTTTATGAAACATCTCCTCCAATTTACAGTCCTCACTAATCCCCTCAGTTATACCATTTGGAAGTGCCGATTCAACTACATCCAAGATAATTCTGCACTCCTTTGCCGCCTCTAACATACATGGTATGGCATAAATATCAAAATTCAATTTTGTGAAAGCAAAAATGAATAAGCAAAGCTACGTATCTGTCAGTCATTTTGGAAAAAATAGCTAACAAATTCTGAAATTCCCAAATTTGTACCTCTGCAACGCCCAAGTTCCTTGAGGGATTTCGCTTTAAGTAAGATTGCTTCAAGAAGTAGACTCACGGAATGCATAGACATGACACTCTGAGGTATTATATCAGCTTTGGAACGTAGCTTTCTAGGCCTAGTTCTTTCAGTGATTGCCTTGATCATTTTCTGAGTTAAACCTCTAATGTCAATACCTTGAAATACGTGAAGAGAAGCATCGAAGTTGCCTTTCTGGTATTCAAGTCTCCCAAGCAATGCCCTCGCTTCCTGTATCTCATTTTAAGCATATAGACAATTGAACTGAAAATTTTCATTTGCAAACTGAACAAGTAAGAATCTGAAAAGTGGGGATCAAACCACCTCATAATTCAATGACAGAGCTTCCTTGAGAGTGGATTCAGCTTCATCCACTCGAATATCCTCAAGTTTAGCCTCCCATTCACCAGTGGCCCTGGATGAAATGCCACTCGCGGAGAAATCCCTTGTGGCCAGTGACTCCGGCGACTGCGGTGGCTCCTCAAATTTAAATTGTTCCCCTGAACAAGCGCACAACATCTCTTCTACAACAAATCACCAACAAAACTCGGATCTACTTCAGAGGAGTGAGTGAGACAACGTCAAAACCTGCAACTCATTTTTCTTCTTCATCAGCGTATACCTGGAAATGGACAATGTCAAAATATAAATCAAATCGCCACAAGATTTATGGGAAGAAAAAAAAAAACACAGTCAAGAACAAGTAGATACTATTAAGATTTGGCACCTAAATCTATCAGTAAACCGTTTCCATGATGTTTCTCACACAAACTATCTGAAGTCATAGCCCATTGCAAGACCTATGAAGCTAAAAATTTACTCCTAATTATGGTATGAGCTATAAAAACACCCTCCCTTAACATTGTTTGATCAGCATACAACAGCTGATAGAACGACCGGAATGACCCAATAGAAGAAGCTAACCTTGAAAACTAGAGAATGCCATAACAAGTTGGGGAAAATACTAAAAGTAAAGAGCAAAGCTGAAAGGACAAAGAGATGTTTGGGAATGGACTATTAAGAAGAAGACAAGTTGCATAGAAAGAAACGGAAAAAAAAAATTCTGGGAGACGAAGAAGAAAACGAGACAAAACTAAGAGAACAGTGCAGAGCTTTGGGCTTACCAAAAGAAAGGAACAAACAAAACCGGGCAGTGCTGTGTTCGGAGGCCATGTGCGATGAAAGCTACTTCTCGTTCTCCATTTACTTTTTCTTGGTTCAGTGAACAAGGAAAACAACTAACTAGAAGTAGGTGGTGACTAAATCAACAAAAACAACACTGTAGATTTACAATGACTAGAGAGCCCTGAGTTCTGAGGGTGATGGGTAAGGTATGGGCAAGGGGGTATATAATATTTTCTATATTATATTGTAGAGAGGAAAGAGAGACGGTTGGTTGCAGCCTTGCATTTGTCACACAGATTATGGAGTGGAGCTCCGACTCTCATCTGGTTTGAATTAAGCACAGTGCGACTTTCTTTGGCTTTTATTAAGCGTGATCTAATTTTCTTTAGGAAAAATTTGGTGTCAGGATTTTAATTTTCGTATAGAATTTATTTGATTCGAGCGAGAATTAGTTTGAATTGAATAATTTAAAAGTATTTTTTTATAATTAAGACCCTCTTAAAATATTATGTAAATAAAAAGATTAAGTAGTTTCATTAGCGGTAGGTCTCATTTCTCTTTCCAAGGTCCTAAAATATTGACACGTAACATACGCAATGTTACGCTTAATTAAAAGAACCAATTCTTGCTTAACTTTTTTTTTTAATGAAGAGGAAAAATATATCAAGTATTAATAAGACGGGAGAATCTACGTCCCGACTGATCTTCTAAAAAAAGAGTATGGCACTCTAGTGGTGGAACCTCAAAATAAATGATCTCAATGTCGACTGGACAGGCCTGGGTAGCAAGCCAATTCACACATCTATTGCCCTCTCGGTACACATACCGATGAACAACAGTCCAGTTTCTGATGAGAAGCTAAAGAATACCCAAGAGGAGAGTGTCGTCAGACTGCGAGCGGGATGGGACAGAAGAAAGGAGCTGATGCACCTCCGTCGAATCCACTTCCAGCTCAATACGACGAAATCCTAACCGCCAAGTCATAGTAAGACCTGTGTAAACAGCCCAGAGCTCCGTTGCCTGCGGGGAGCACCACCCGATGAACTGAGAGAAGCCACAAAGCCAGTTACCGGTACTGTCACGAAGGAGTCCACCAGCTGAAGCCTTGCACTGTGCGCTACTGCTAGCCCCATCGGTATTCAACTTGAGTCAACCTTCCGGAGGCCTTCACCAGCTAACCTGCTGCACCTGTCGAGGGCGGATGCCGGTACCGCCCAGGCGTCGAGCGCCTAAGGTCAGCTGAATCTGATCTGCAAAAGACAAGATAGCAACAGAAGGTGAGTGAGGACGGACAAAATCAGAGAGGAAAAGAGCCTTGTTCCGCCAAGACCAGAGGAACCAACAGGTTAGGCCAAATAGGAGCGACCAGTCCCGACCCTGTACTCTGTTGTGCTTTAGGAGATTGGTGTGCAGCCATTCGTGGACCGGAAGAGCAAAGGAAGGCGAGTGTGCGATGGCTGGCTGGAAGGAAGCCCAAACTCGACGCGTCAGAGGACAGTCCCGAACAACATAGAGAGAGGATTTTTCACGGGAGCAATGTTGGCAGATACCGTCGGCAGTAAGATGCACATCAAACACATTCTTTGGGCCAATACTAATCATTATGCATGTGTTGAATTAGTGGTCCAACAACATGGAATTCTAGTTGTTCCATTATTAATAGATTTTGTTAAAAGAAGGGAAAAAAAGTGACTGAGGATCGTGAGGAGGGAACGAAGCTAATGGGCTAATTACTCCACGCATTTCAAAAATTTTGGTGGAGCACGAGTGTCTCTTGAGATTTCTCAAACATGATTTAGCGGGAGACTCCTAGCCATACAAATGTGTTCGCTTTTTCCGCGCTTTTCAAGAACCTTTGCCTTGCCTGCTCCCACGTCTGGTCCGACTCGGCTTCTTTTTTTGCTCTTTTAACATAAAGTCACTTTGCTATTTGAAATACAAAAGTACAATGCCTTGTGCAATAAATGAGATCAGATTATGAAAAAGAGGCTATTGCCTATTGGTCTGTCTACTCTGACAGTTAAAATAATAATAAGTTGACCACTGCATGCATGTGATAAGAAAGCAAAAGCTTGGCCTTCGGTTGGGTTTTGAATTGAATCATTGGAATTATAATGAGGTAAATAAAATTACATTGGGGCAGATACCCAAAGTAGAGACAGACAGGTGCATGCAGATGCAGGTCCAGTCCACAAAATAACAAAGAAATCACGTGTGCTCATGTATGTTACTCGTATATACACAACACACTAGTTAAAAAATAAATCAAGATTTTTTATCTAATATTATTAAGTTTTATTTTATCTTATAAAATCTTAATTATTTATTTTACAAGATTTATACGAAGTCCATATAAAACCTACATAGAATCTACATAAATAAACAGTTAAAATTTATTAAACATAATAAGACATTATAATATTAGATAAAAAAAAGTGAAAATTTTAAAAATACCCTTACTAAAACGGGGTACTCCGTCCATCCGAGGGAGAGATACGGGAGATGTCTAATCGTTTCTTGTGTGTGCATTTAAATTTTCACCACTGACGCCTCTGACAAAATTTCTCCATTGCTTCGTACCCTTGACAGCTTCGTCCTCGAGGGAGCCCCACTCCTCTGCCTCCTATCAACTCGCATCACACATCTCATCTTCGAAACCATCAATCTTGATTTTTCCCTGTGATGCAATTTCACTTCAGGGCTTATAATTTTAATTCAAAATGGTGTTATTCCAATTCCCACTTCTCATACAGTTATAAATAAATTTTACAATAATTCTTCAAAATGAAATTTACTAACCTTATTCTAATAATTGAAATTGTACAGATAATAACTATACCTGAATTCTAATAATCATGATGCCAAAATCAGCCATTTTAGAATCTGAAGAAGTTCATGTAGCAACAAAAAAAGCCTTTAATTACCACAATTGGGCCTACTACATTGAACGATGGACCGAATTCGTTGACCGTCTTCCCTTCCTCTTTTGAACCTAAGATTAAGTTTTTTTTTTTTTAGTTGAGCATAAAAATTTTAATAAGAATAAAATAGAATAGAATAGTTACAATGAAATAGAATATAAATAAATATAATATTATAAAATTATTGTTTAGGAGGGATGGAAATGTTTATAATGTAATATAGTAAATTATTGTTTAAAAGAATGGTTCATAATATATTATAGTGAAATGTTATTTATTATTTTATATTTTATTCTAATCCCCAAGTCGGATGTAACTTATTTTTACAGTTTAAGATAAAATATAATGTAATATGAAACCTTATCCTTCAATCTTATGCTATTCTATTTTATTATTATAAAGTCTCCATTCAAATAATAAAATAATATTACTTTTCATTTCATTTCATTAATAACTATCCAACCAAACATAACTTATCAAAATCACCATGGAGCTCAAAAGTGAAAACAAACAAGAACACATCCTCTTGATCTTGGATATATAGGGATGAGAATGAGTCGGCCAATCAGCCGAACTCACTAATTTTTTTAAAATTAAATATATAAAATAATATATTTCTAATTGAATCTAATTTTAGATTATTCAATCCTAAGTGGAACCTAACTGTAGTTCGCCTATGAGCCTGACTTGACCTATCAAACCTATCAGGTGTAATTTCCCACTCTCTCTAATTGCCTATCAAACCTGTGCTTTTTGGAGTTTAGTGGTGCCAATTGATCAATTTCTGGTTAAGAAGTCGAGGGGGGATCCTCTGTCCCCCCTACCCTGTCCCTATCCCGTCCCCTTCCATCTGAACCATCCATTTTAGTGGATCCCACATAAATGAATGGTTCAGATGAGAGAGAACAGGGTTGGTACAGAGTAGGGGGGCCAGAGGATCTGGCCCCTAAGAAGTCATGTCTCTGGGAATTTAGAGTTGAGGGGAAGTTTCTGGCGTGAAGTTAGTTTAGAGGAAACAATTGTTTTAATCAATTTCTAATCAAAGGTGTCTGGCTTTTGATTGCTTTTCAACTCAAAGTTATGAGTATTTATTCTGAAATTGAATTTTGGACCTCCATATCTATGTATGTGTGTAGATACATCAATAAGTAGAATCATATATCATCCACGTTCAGATGTCAACTACTTGTGGGAAATAATAAAGGATAAGCTATTTCCACGAGATCAGAAGGTGTTACGACAGTCAAATGGTCTACTTTTGATTACTGATGCATATGATGGTGCCATACGTTTTTAGGACATGGGTGCTTTTTTGTTTTGTTTTGTTTTTATTTTTGTTTTTGTGTACAGAGGAAAAAAAACAAAACAACTACGCTAAGGAAGCACGAGGATTGCGAGATAACGAGCCAAGAAGGTCCCGTTGCACGTGGGCTCAGACTAAAATTGGAGGCTCCAGAAGGAGATGGAAGCCTGGAGTAGCAAATGCTGCCAGGGAAGCCAAGCAATCAGCACTCTGGTTTCCTTCGCGATAAACATGCTGGAATTGGACCTCCCAGGGGCCGTGGAGGAGATGCCGGATACCTGCAACCAAAGCAAACTAGTCAATATCATAGCCAGTGGAAGAAGAGAGAATATTGATCACCTTGAGGGAATCAACTTCGAGGACAAGGTGTCGGTAACCGCGGTCCCAGGCCATCTGGAGACCCGAGTGGACGCCCCAAAGCTCAGCTTCAAGTGGGGAGCAGCGACCGAGTCTATGAAGAAATCCACCTGGCAGTTTCGGAGCAAGTCTCCTGTAGAAGCGAGGTGATGACCAGGCTTGATTGCGCCATCAATATTGAGCTTAACCCAGCCAACTAGCGGTGGAGAACACTCGAGCGGTGGGTCCTGACTGACCCCGAGACGCCAGAAAACAGTCCGCTCCACTGTGCGCGCTCTGTGTATCCAATGCACATAGTCAACTACCAGATGGTGGCCGGCGACTGGCCACTGGAAATCTACCTCGAAAATACTACAGTTGCGCTATTTCCACAGAAACCAGCAGGCGACCCCGTACGTCGTGGCCTATGAGGATCGATGAACTGGAGTGTGGGTGGTGAGATTGGTAGTCACTTAAGCCTCAACATCATACTGAAAAAAGACGGGGTTGATTGCAGTTGGAGAAAATTGGTCCCAGAAGGTTCTGACTTTCGAACAATCACGAAAAGCATGAAGGATGGTCTCCTCTTGATCACAGAAAGGGCATCGGTTGTCAAGGGTAACATGATGAGCTACTCACTGTCGATTAGTCAGAAGCTTTCGCTTGACTAGTAACCACAGGAAGACCCGAATGTGTTGGGGCCCTTCCCATTTCCAGATAAGCTCCCACATATAACGACCATTGGTCGTGGGAAGACCCGCAATAAGATCATAAGCCAAGGCGGACGTAAAACGGCCATTTGGTGTAGGCCCCCACAGGAGGGTGTCCTCCTTAGTATGCGCCATAGAAGGAAGGGCATCTGCCAGCTCAAGGCAAACAATGGAGGGGAGAAACTAATGGAGAAGAGACTAGTGCCAAGTGCCCTCAGCAGTCAGATAAACAGACACTTTGTCATAAAGCATGTGACCGGGGAGGGGGACACACACAAGAGAGGCGAGTGGTCCCCAGTCAGACAACCAGTTATCGAGAAAAAATAAGATGTGCCGCCCAGACCTTAAATACCACTTTAAGCCTTGACGTACAAAAGGCCAAGCAGCGGCCATACCTCTCCAGGTAGCAGAAGCCCCTGTCCGAGCAATAGAGAGGGGAATATGGTCATAGGGCAGACGATATTTTTGCGCATAGGACCCTGACCCACAGGGCGGAGGGGCGAGTGAGTAATGCCCAACCCAGCTTCGCCAAAAGAGCATGGTGCTTTTTTGTTTTAGACCAGGCTCATATACACAGCTTGTACCTTTGCTCGGAGAGTCATGAATAAGGTTCCTTCTTTCATCAGCCCATGATTCTGTACGAACAAAATTTAACACAAGATTTTACATTAATTTCGTAATTAATTAACACAATTAATTAAATTTAGGATTGCAACATACTTGATTTAATAATTAAATGGATAAATATTTAAAAATTGTGGAACAATTGAATTCATTGTTATTTTTGTGAAGCAGATCGACAGAGGTGCAGAGAATTGACCACTACTATTCGAAACCCTGATTAGAAATAAGTATAGTTTTCAATGGGGCGGTTGCATTTAAGGTTGGCTAGCAGAAGACCTCCTGTGCATTACAATACATGCGTTAAGCCTACCTATCATAACAAGCTCATGAACACAGACTCAATAACACGTTAAAGAAAGAATTACATTTGACAGCTAATTAATTAGAGTTTGTACAAAATAATTTTTATTATACTAGTACACAATTATAATAAAATTCTAGCACTGCATGCTCCCCAAAAGAAACCTACGTCATGCAAATGGAATCAAGCCGTCATCTCTTGGTCCAAGTCCATCAAAGGGATCTGTTAAGCAGAGATTACATCCATGTTTACTATATTATCTTGTCAAGATCGCTTTGGTGCTGTGATTAGGTTGAAAATAACTCAAGATTATTCATAACACATGTTACTGAAGCAACCAACTTCATAAGCCTTTCTATTTTCCTTGTAGCCGTTATTCTTTCTATATTTTTGTGACATGGCTTCTGCGTAGACCTTTATATTTCCGGGATCAGATTCAAGAGTAAGGTTTGAACTTTGCAAACTAACATGGATGGCGACAACGCCTGCATGAAATCTGTTAAGACTTGGGTCCTTTCTTCAAGATCTACATTGCTTCTTCACTTTATATTAAGGACTGGTGTAGAAAACTTCAGGCTTTTGACGTGTCATCTGGTCATTCACTACATTACGTTGCCATGACGGGGTTAAAACGTTGCTGGTCAAGTCAAGATCAGGTTGGATTCTATTCCCGTGTGATTTTCATATATTGACAGGTTATTCTAGGTGTGTTTTTTTTTATGAGCTGAGGCATTTTCTTTGCTTGATCTTTTGTTTATTTTGAGTTTTAAAACCTTTGTTATTTTTCATGGAAGTCAAAGATTGTGACTAATTCTTTTATCTTGATTGATTTTTAAATATTAATCCTGAACAGTTGTTGCAGTCATTCAAACAAGAAGCTATGGCCTTAAAACTCTTAGCCTTATTATTATTTTAGATAACTCAGAGTTCGGGCTTGACCCGATTATCTGAGACTTATGAGCCACCCATTTAGACTCATAGATAAGTAAATTCGGGTCTGATCCTAGTCAGTATCAGAAGTACCTGCTTTCAAAAGATAGGTCATCATCATCAGGGAGATTACATCACCTCAAATAGAGGTTGTTCCTCTCAAGGTTCGAACCCACATCCTCTCTCACAATCTCTCCCCCTTTCTACCGCTAGGCTTAGCCTTATTATATCTACTCTGAGTATTCTGATCTAAACCTATTTTATTTTATCTCAATCATATATTTCTATGTACCGCAAATACTTGTGTGACCTAAAGATGTAGATGTACTCAGGTATGGATTCATAAATTTTTTATAGCGGAGACAAAATATTTATTTTAATGAGGGCAAAATTTTAATAGGATAAAAATTTTTTTTGAGTGAAACAAAATTTTATTTTATTTTAAAGAAAAACTTAAAACAATAATATTTTTATATAAATTATTTTGAAAAAATGTCCATGCTTGCTCCCATTGTCCGTCCGCCCTTGGACGCACTCTCCTGATTTCCATTTTAAACTTTACGACGACGTACTCTCTATTGTCTAACAGTAGCAAGTGGCTGCTATCTTATGAGAATGTTGACGTTGCCTGAAGGATCCGGAGTCAACGGAGGATCAAGATAACTGGAGTGAATGAGACATCTGGGGCGGCTTTTATTACCTAACCCTAAATCCACCTCTCCTTGACCTTCTATAATTCTTCTTCGAGTACCATGATTCAAGCATTACATTGTGAAAACGTATGTTGCTTCCATTGTACCAAGACTCGCTGCGATTATATATATACATATATATAGCATGTGTTCTGAAGTCTGAAACTTGACGTATAATATAAAAGACGGCTACACCTTTTCTTTTTACTGCAATTAGATGGCTTCTTCTGTTATGCCAACAGAGATAATAAATGGAAAACGCTGATAGAAGAAAGAGATTTGCAGGTATTATATAGACTAAATTAAGTTGACATTTATAATGATAGTTGATAATAAACTACATGGGTACATGGGCACTTATTGACTTTGTAAGAACAAAAGCCCACTTGCCTACCAAGCCCAGAAATTTTATGTCAAACACGTGATTTGGGCACTTAAGAGCTCCGAAGTCGGAAGTCAATTTGCTGGTTTCGCTCATTCGCTACTATCAATCGCAATCATTAGGATAAGATTTAAATTCGTTTGCATGGTTAACTGGTAGCAGATTATTGTCTCCCGCGCTACCCCAACTGCGGAAGATTGCTTTCTGTTTCTTGAAGGAAAGCAATGTTTCAGTTCAAAGGCCAAGCGATCAAAGCTCATAACTTGGCATCTCAATTACAAATCAGAGATCAACCCATGATTAGAAACAGCTTGCAATCTCCGTCCACCTCGCCGGCAATGGATCCCGGAATCTGGAGCCGGTTGCCGGAGGAATTACTTGAACATGTATTGTCTTTTTTGCCTCTGAAGTCGTTTTTAACTCTGAGATCAACTTGTAAGCACTTCAATTCTCTACCTTTTTCTCCCCCTTTCGTTTCCAAGCACTCCTCTGCTACTTGCCCTTTCTCTTCTTTCCTTCTGCTCTCGCATCCTCAGTTTTGCAAGCGCGTGCCTTTGTATGATTCTACTCTTGGAAGATGGCGTAATTGTGCTCTATCGCTCTCTCTTTTGCCACCATATAGTATAGCTGGTTCTTCCTCTGTTAGTCTTATCTCGTCTTCTAATGGGCTGTTTTGCTTTTCTCTTACTGGTTCAAGCTCATTTCTTGTTTGCAATCTCCTGGCAAAGTCCTCGCGGGTTATTGAGTTCCCGACTTATCCTTTCGCTTTTGAATGTTTCACTTTTGTTTCGTTGCCATTTGGTTACATAATTTTCATGCAATGTTCCGCGTTTGCTTCAGTTTCTACCTTTGTCTACGACTCAAGACTCCATCTTTGGCAAAAGTTTGATGGTTTTGAACCAATTCTGAGTGGCAATAGTCATCAAGAAGGTGTATTTGTGAATGGTTCCTTTTACTTCACTACCCGGGAGCCATTTTCCGTGGCATGTTTTTGCTTGGAGACTGGAAAGTGGGAGAGATTGAACAGTGACTTGCCAAGGAATCTAACTTTTGCGAGATTGGTGAGTGATGGTGGGCTGAAGCGATATTTGGTTGGCGGAATAGGGGCAAATGGGATTTCGAAGAGCATTAAATTGTGGGAATTGGTTGAAGGTGGAAATTGGATTGAAATCGAAAGTTTGCCTGAGTTGATGTGCAGGAAATTTGTGTCAGTTTCTTACCATAATTATGATCATGTCAATTGCTTCTGGCATCAAGGTACGATATGTATTTGCTGCCACACATGGCCAGAGATATTATATTATAAGGTGTCAAGAAGAACTTGGCATTGGCTGCCTAAATGTCCATCCTTGCCAGACAAGTGGAGTTGTGGTTTCAGGTGGTTTTCTTTTGTTCCTGATCTATACGCTTTTGTTTGAGGGATTTCTCTTTATCTCGTGTTTCAATGTCCATGTCTGATATCTTGGCTCCGTTCTCTTGGAATTTTTCTTGTGTTTTTGGTTTTAGTTGAGTAATTTTGGATTATATATTTTTAAGCAAATACAATAATATATTTAGTTATTAATATTAATTAAATCTATATTATTAATAATAGTATATATAGAATCTTGTACTTGAATAATCTTGCGAGTCTTTGGCCTTTGTCTTGTTGCATAAGAATGACTGTCGCTTTTCTCCACAATTCTTGAATTGTAAAACTGCACAAAGTGTGTGAGAGATTTATGATCAACTTACACGTCTAGGTAAGCATATATTCAAACCACGCATCCATTCCAGGGTTGGAAATTTCAAAAGGTAGAATCGTCTAGATATTTGAAGTACGAGTCAAGAATATATTAGTCTTAACCGAATTACCACGACATCAGATTCCTCGTTCTTCCATTGATTTCCCACTCTTAAGACTTAATCAATCAACTAAACCCTTATCAATCGCATGCGTAGCTTTCCAAGGGTCAAGTTCCAAGGCAATCAATCGTATTAGAGACTCCGTGAATATGGAGGAGTTAAGTGTATCCACTCATAGAAAATACGTATTCTATCAACATATTCGTATTTTTTGGGTGGTTGACAACGAATCTTGAATTGGAAGCATATTTGGTGTGAACTAAAGTTGACTTGTTCTTCAAAGAAACGGAGCAGGAAACTAAAATAGGCTCCTATCATAGAAAAATAATAGAAGTGTGCTACAATCCAGGCAGTCATTGCCTCCTCCAGGCATTTATTAAAAAGGGGCTCCCTTCGTCAAAGGAGTGACTTAGTCTGCAAAATAGATAATGTTTCTGTGGTTGGGTTAGGTTTCAAATGAGTCGATCAGAAACTGGAAGTTCCAACATAGACGACATGCTGTAATTACTACAAAGTATAGATATAAGAAATGGTCAAATAAGTTCCTTAAGAGCCATTCTTATATATAATTAATAATTTGTCATTACAAAATGAAACATTTGCGTTTTACATCTTTCATTAGTTATTTATGTTTTATGGGCTCATGCTGTTTGTACAATTCATTCCCTATATGATCTCAAGTTGGATGGCCTACAACATTAGCCAACTCGAAAGATCTTGCAGGTTTAATTTGTTGGCAAATTAAAGTTGGATTCGATATTACACATAACAGAATAAATATAATTTTTTTTTCCTTTGATTTTTCAAAAATCCATATTATAACACGATTATCACGTAAAATATAATAAGATATGAATCATAAATTTATATTTTGTTGTACAACTTGATTCATTTCTTCTTTTTTCTTTTAAAACTTTCTTTAAACTAGTTCAATTCATTGCGATTGTTGTAGCCGCATATGTATATTGCCTCTATTAATATCTAAATAAACCTGCATCACCCATCGTCGACCCCCTGATCCTGTCCTGCCTCCGAATCCCACATCCTCTGATCCGGGTCAAGATACGCAAATGGCAGAATTAGG
>JANIHY010000006.1:9032993-9045482 GCA_027479065.1 Erythroxylum brevipes | reverse complement strand
AAATGCCAATTGATAAATAAATTTTATTATCTTATATAGATGCTTATTTATTAAATATCCATATTAAAAAAACTTACATATATAGGTTAAGATTGGCATTTAAAAATATATCATGATTACCCAAACATTAAAAATACCAAAATGGTTTTAACTAATCTTTTCGAACATGATTTTTTCGTATAATTTATTCTTTTCATCACACACTATTCTAGTTAGACATAAAACATGGGATTAATATTTATATTATTTGAATCCAATCATATTAGTTCTCCTTCGTTAGCAACTGATTCAATTAATAATATTTGAAAATTGTTTTCAAAGTATCATTCCATCTTGGTCAAGAATTTTTCAAATTAATAATAATTGAGAACAACATAACACTTTCCCTAATCACTTTAGGGCGATAAATCATATATTAATTACTCAATTACTTCAATATAATTCATGTTGCATCCAATGATTACCGAGTAAGTTATCATTGACTAAAATAAGTCATAAACAGTATCAAAACATAATAATCCCTATATGAGAAACTTTGGAAATTCAAAATCAAAAGGTCACTTATATAATCATTACAATGAGAATGTCTATAAACATATAAATAATATTTTAAATAGAATTCTGATATGGAGTCAGTTCAGTGAACTTATTCTCTAACAAGAGCCTATATGTTTGTTTAAACATATTTATCTCATGGACTTTATCATATACATCTCAATATGTATAAGATAAAGCATATCTTTAAACAATTATGTCACTAAAATTAAAATTAATTGATTGGTTGTAAGGCATATATCAACAATTCTCATTTATACTAGGTCAATTGTTTAAGTATCTTATAGTATATCATCATATGATGATCATATTGTTGCTAAGATAATGGTTCAGTAAGACAATTATACAAGATTCTCTTTAGTAAGTACTTGCTTAAATTTTATAACTTTCATCTTAATTTTTCTTAAAATTAAGAGAAATTACCTAAATACTTATTTGGATCTTTGATGAGATCTTTGATCCTTTTGCATGACCCATGACTTTAATGTTCTACAGTATATTACTATTTGAACAATACAATAAACTATATCAAATTCATAAAGAATTTATTGATCCAAGTAATTATTTTCAACAAATGAAAATTTTATCATGGGTTTATTATCAATTAATGCTACATTAGAATCTTTGCGACCTCAAAATAATGTTGTTTTAAGTCAGATATACCTTGACTATGATTTATTTCTAAAGTTAATATACATATAAACTTAAACTCAATTATAACTCAGGCTAGCTTAGGTCCATTTCGTTAGGTTCCGATTAAGTGAGACGACCTGAGGTTGCATCCTATACTGCAATCCTTGAAATTAAATTATTTTTTATTCGGTTTCCAAGGGATTGATCTTTAGATCGATACGAAGTGCCGATCAAGAACCTATGGTGGTTGTGTAACAAAAAAGAGGACCTTTGTATTAAATGGATATATAACGTATTCATTAAAAATGATAGCTTATGGACTATGAAGTATAAGGAGGGCATGTCCGGAACTCTAAAGAACATTTTTGGGCATAAGGGAGTGGATGGAGAGCCTGATGTCCCACAAATTTGGAGATGGTAACAGTGCCCATTTTTGATCTGACAATTGGCACTGTAAAGAACCTTTATACAAAGTGATAAAAATCTAATACCTAAAACTTGTGGTCCCCTGAGTTACCCAGATAAACAGGTTGATTAACAGCAATCAATGGAACTGGCCATATCAAAATTGTAGGGGAGCAGAGATTATATTGACTTAGGCATTAAAATGCAATCAGATGAAATAGGATGAAGTTTTGTGGATAAATGTCAAATCGGAAAAGTTCAATACCAAAGCTTATAAACTCCTTTTATAGAAAGAAATACAATGAAGAGTACAATGGATGAAATTAATGTGGGATATGGACATAAGACCAGCATACTCCTTTATAATATGGATAAGAATAAATGGTGGATTAGTTACGAAGGATAAAATCAAGTTTCCTATTAACTCATTGATGTGTGAGCTTTGTAATGTAGATTTGGAAAATCTGAAACATATTTTGATTAATTGCAGGTATACAAAAAAGATATGGAGTTAGTTTCATGCATTGTTGAATATTAATCAACCAATAGATACATTGGAGGAAACGATTAATTGGTTGGTGAAAATTAAGATGGAAAGTCATGCGATTTACAAAGCACTCAAGATTAGTTGGGCCTCTATGACTTACCATATATGGAAAGAACGTAATTGCAAAGTTTTTAGACGATAAAACAAAAGTAAAGAGTTGTTGTTTCAAGCGATTACCCTACATAGTCGTCTAATCTTGTTAGCTAGCAATATAACTAATAACCTTACAATAATTATGAAGTAGAGATGGGCACTAGACTACATCTTATAGAATGAGATTGGAACTCAATAACATTTCTTTTGTAACTAGTCTTTTGTATTATACTAGTACTTTTGGGGTGCTATAGTTTGTATATAATATCTTTTTAATGATAACCTTTACTTTTCGAAAAAAAATTATATTCTTAAAACTACAATCGATTGGTTAGTTATAAAGCATAAACCAACACAATTATTTAGTAATAACCTCATAAACTAGCCCCATCACTTAAAACTTATGCAATTAAGAGATGTTCTGCACATTACTAAACAATAATGGGGCAATGTGAAGGTATATTATAATTGAATAGTTATCTCAACAATGAAATCCGCCTATGTAATGATGAACCAAATAATTAGAGACAAAATGGACTATTTCAATCTTAATATTTAAACAAAAAGTTAACTTAGATTTAATATTTAGTAGTATTTGAAGAATTTATTTTTTTAAAAAGATAAAGAAATTTGTATTATCTCAAGCTAAGCTTGACAAAAGAATACATCATGTTAGCATACATCAAAATTTGCAGCTAGGTTTTGTCAAATTTGGATATATAAATATCTTTATTATTTTATATGAGTACTATAATATCAGATAGGCATCCGGACTGCAATATGGGTTCTTTAATCTTGCCCATGTTTACTAATATTTTATAAGTTATTACAACCCCTAAATCACAAATTCACTCTCATCTTTGACTATTACCCATATTTGTCTTCATATCTTTATCTCTATCTGTGTCTCTGTTTGATGCCATTTCAACTTACATGCTGTTTTTCATTTTTTCCTTATGGAGGGTTATTTACAGGTAAGCATGTACATATGGCGTTTCCATTATCATTCTTACATTATTTATGCATGTGGTCTTAATTTTCATTATCGATTTTCATTCTTCATTTTTTTGTACTATAGTTTCTTATTTTATTATGTTTATCTAGTTTTGGAAACTAGCCTCACCCATTCCTAAGCCTGGCTGGGCTGTAACCTGGGTTTAAAGCTTCAGGGCCAAGCTTTAGCCTGATTAGGTTTAATTAAATATTTATTTTTATTTTTAAAAATTGAAAACAACATCATTTTTTATTATCTAAAAATTATAGGTTTTGGGTCAAGATAGGAGGGGAGATTTTTTCCAAGTATATGTTTATCCTTAGCATGACCCACATATTATTGACCCCCAAAATATCAATTCATTGAATTTACCAAAAATGAAACAATAAAGGATGAGTATAGGCATGCAGGAGCTTTGATGTTAAAGAGGAGCACATATATGTTCGTGATAAGTTAGGATAACTATTTCATATGATGATTTAGTTGTTTGTGATATAAAAAAATTAATTCTGAGTTATAGGACAGTAGATGAGTATGAAATCAAATTCTACTTTTGAATATAATGATAAAAACATTTATGTTATAGACCTTGTAAGAACCAAAAGGAAATAATTAGAATTACTCCTATGTTTCGTTTTCCATCAGCGTCCGTTACAAGCTCTTAGGTTGTTCTTTTTATATTTCCTTTATGAAATATGTATTTTTTAGACTTTAACCACTTAGACTTATTAGCTTTACCATGTGTTGAATATATAATATAGGGGTCAAACCTATAGAGTGTTTTAAATAGAAAGTTTCTACATGAAACCCTAGGATAATATGGTTCTCATAATCTTGGAAATATTTGATTTAGTTAGTGACTATATATTATAAATAGTTAACTTAGTTTCCTAATATAATTTCGAAGAAGAAAGTACTAAATAATTGCTTAAGCCAAACTAGATTTTAAAATGAGTTTTTGTGAGTCTACTACATATAACTTATATCCCAACTTGAACTTTTGATATTATATATTACATTTAGCCTAAAATACAGAATAGCAGCTTTAAAATGGGCTAAAATCATTTCTTTATCTTTTAGCTTCAGAAGTGTCTCATAGCTTTTCAATGTTTTAGCTATTTTTTAAGCTCTCATTTTCCAAGTAATATCCATTAAGCAACATTCACCATTATCATGTATTATGGCCTTTATGAATCCTTTATCAATGATCCATAATAAACAAATTTCATATAAGTTGTATAATGGATGTTCATGTCATGTTGCAATTTTTTAAAGTATAATTTTTAACAATGTATATTATCTTTGTTTTAGATTTATGTTTTTGTATCTTACTATAATTTTCATATCCTTATGTTGCTTAGGTAGTTATCATTTTATGGTTGTAACATCTTAGTATTTAAACTGGAGATTATTTTATGGTGGACACTCTATATGAATCCTATGATGAGTTATAAGGGATTAGAGGGTTATGGTAGACACTTTATGTCAGATCCTAATATGAATTATAAGGGAGGATCATTAATTTTTTTAAATAAAGTTGATGTTAATTTTATAAATTTTCGACCAATTTATGAAATGGGGAAGGATCTTACGTACTAATAGGTTAACAAAGCTTATTATAAAGTTCTTTAGATCTAATGAGTCTTTAAGATGCACTATGCACTAAATTAAATTTTAGTTGCATTAAGTTAACTTAATTGTTAAAAGTATATGGGATAATTGATGTCTATGTCACACATAAGCTATAGACTTCGATTTTTGTTCCAAAAGTTTTGGTTATTATTGAAGATGACGTTAAGCCTGATAGTAATGTTATGCTTGATGAAAAAATGCACAAAACATTTTTTAAGATGCATATTTTGAAGATAATGATAATTATGAATAAGAAAGTTGTGTTAAAGATGATGATAATAATGACAAAAATTCAATTGACGCTATTAGTTCATATGATGAAGATCATATTGAAGTTGTAGGAGGGAAAGAGACATTTAATATGTTACTTCTAAATGATCACAACAGATGCTTCCTTAATATTCAAGAGTACCCTAGTGATCGTAATCATTACAATGGATATTGTGTATGGAATTTGTTAATGCCAAAGAATTAAAAAACCTTATTGATTAATTCATAGTAAAAAATTTAATGTCAAATGAAAATAAAGTGAGCCTAAGTGAATTAGAGTATGATGCACTAAAGGATGTAAGTGAGAGGTATATACATCATATGTCAATAATGATAGGTGTTTCAAAATCAAAAGGGATCTAAACATACATATTTTACAACTAATAAGCCCAAAATGGTATTGGTCAAGTTCTTAGGTAAACAGTTAAGAGAAAGAATTCTTGAAAAGCCTACCTTAGCTATGACTAAAATGATTGAAGAATGTAAGGAAAAGTTGAATATATTCACATATTCAAGTATGTATAGGGCTACTAAGAAGAAGTTAAGGAAAGGGAGCACATTATATAATGCCAGTAAATATTCTAAGCTTCAAATTATATCCAAGAGATGAAAGTTACAAATATTGGCTCTATCATAGAACAATGAATTTAAAGGAATCAAAAACCTCACTAACATAATTTAAAAAATTATATATTTGTTTTACATTTATAAAAGCATGATAAAGGAACTTAAGGCCAATAATTGAGATGGATTATTTTTTAAAGATAGAATTTCAATGACAATTAATTAGTGAAGTTAGAAGGGATAGAGATGGAGAAATGTATCCATAATATGTGGCTATGGTAGAAATGAAAAATATTGAATCGTGAAGTTGTTTCATGAAACTCTTATCAATTAACTTAAAATTAGAATATGGAGATAAAGTCACAAAGATAAATGATATCCAAAAGATAAATGCAAATTTTATTATTTTCATTTTGATATAATATTACCTTATGTTACATAAATCTAGATTTATGTTGATTGGCTTATGTATTTAGGGATTTATAAGAACTATTAAGGTCACACTACAAAATGCATATCCTAGAATACGTGATAGATATATTTATCATAATTGGTATGGACATTAAATTGAATAAAAATTTAAAAATATAATTAAGGGCACGTTTATAGCCAATATACGTTGAAGAAGGGCAAAATTAAACTTGGGTGTGCTTTTGCTTTGCTTAAATATCCAAAGGAGACTTGGACTAGCTTATCCTAGTCATTTGGACTAGGTCATACTAGTCATTTGAGTCAAAGTGTCTAATGCTTATATTAATATAAGTGAAACTTTCAACGAATTAATCGTACCAACTATGGACAAAGATTAGTATGATGGGAACTATAGGGATCATAATTATAAAGAGACGTGTAAAAAAAAGGGTCTACGTACGTGGATGGAATTCAAATATTGCACCTGTAGTTGTTAATGCAACAGAAGATGGTGTGGAATGGAAATGAAGCCTATGAAGTTAGTAAAAGGGATGACAAGCATGTCAACAAATTAAAAAGAGACCATTATTGTCGCCATAGAGCATGAGACCTATATATTTATCCATGAAAACATGTTACTAGTGTTATTGGTCATTTCAAACAAAAGTGTTGGACATTTGTCAATGATTTCTAGAAGAAAAGAAAATTTCTAAGTGTGTATGATTACAAGGAGATACATCTACTAGCCAAGAGAGTGATATTAGAAAGGTCAAAAAACGTAAAAAGAGACAAAATAAACCAAAAAGAGTATTAAGAAAAAATAAGATGTAATAAAAGGGTTACGTTTAGAAATATTGGAAATGTGGAGCTTCATGACATAATACTAAAAGGTGCAAAGTAACAAAGTCTAACAAATAATCCGTCAATGTAAATAACTTATAGTTTAGATATAATTTTAATTTAGATGCTAGTAAAGGTGTCTAGGAGCAACATTAGAAATGCATACAATTCCAATTTTAATTTGATATGGTGTTAATAAGATGCAAAAAAAATTTAAGCTTCAACTTCAATAGCTTATACTAGAGAGTAACATCAATTAAGGGGCCAATAACTGAACAAGTAGCAGTATGACCAACAATAATAGAGATAGTCATAAGTAAGAATATATTGCTTTCTTTCACAAAAAAGTGATTATATGAAATATATTGCTTAAATTGACAATAAACAAATCATGATTAGTAAACCAGCACTTATATCAAACTATTAGCTAATCAGGAATGTATACCTAGTCAATAAAGTAGAATATATGAGTTTAATATGTACTTACTTATATTCATTGTTTATAATAAACATATATACATATTAGTTAACCATTGTTACTTTTAGAGGTTGCTAGTTCTATACATACATATAAAAGAAAATATAGACATGTTTTGATCTAAGATCTTTCAAATTGTATTTTGAACCAAAAGATATTAAATCCAACCACTAATCTAGCATCACTTCAAGATAATTACAAGCCACAAAGGTGAGAAATAATTAGGACACTCAGCAACAAAGGGGATAGCACCACTTATGAGACCAATAGGCAACAATTTGAGAAAGGATACATTTCTATGATATTGTTACTAGTATTTATGAATATTTGTATGTCATGTATATGATTTGACTATATTTTTCATTTTGGGTTATTTTGTAAATTAGGTGAAGAAACATATGTTGTATTTTGTCACGAAAGATGATGTTCCTCCATAACTTTTGCATCAATGAGGTTTAAAACATGTTGTATAATGCCAAATGATGTAAATATGGCCATGATCGTCCATTTTGAATTTAACATCAATTGTCCTTTGATTATATTTCCTCTTTGTCAATAGAAATGAAACATACTTGTTGTATGTTGTGCTTATTGGAGCAACATAATAAATTAAACAGAAATTATAATAAATCCTAAAATCATATTAACATCAACCTTAATTCTTTCTTCTTTCTAAATCACAACCCACTTTCTTCATATTTTTTAGCTACTCATCTGTTTCGCTACAATCATATTAACATCAACCTTAATTGTTTATTCTTTCTAAATAACAACCCACTTTCTTCCTTCATATTTTTTAGCTACTCATCTATTTCGTTAGTTTCGCTACATTTCTACTTATTTTATACTCATTTAATATGGATATTTCTTTACTTAACTTTTGAATAATAAAAACAAACAATCTCTTAGGAAATTGTGCATCATATCAATGGAAAAAATCATAATTACTAACATACAAGTACAACATTCATTATATGAATATAACATTTTCAACCAACAATTGTAATTGAATTTTAAATTAATTATGCATCAAACGTTTTTTGTGAAAAAATTCCAATTGAAGTGGAGGGTAATTAAGTAGTTGGAACATCTAGAAAATCTTATTTTTGAAATATTTTAGCTTCATAAAATTTTTAAAAAGCATCTATTCTATATAAGCAAACCACTCTTTTTAATATTATTCCAAATGGATCTGTTAGATGCTGCAAATACTACATAAAATTTTGTATAGCCAATTAGTTACATGTTCAAGTTATAAGAAATAACTCAAATAAGAAAAATGTCAAGCAATACCAAGTACAATCCTAAATATCCAAAGGAGTAATTTCTATCTCATTTTTAAAATAACTTTGTCAATCAGCAAATTCAATCAAGTTTCTCCATTTCTTCATCAGCTAATTCAGGGACTAATCTCTTATCATTGAGTTCAAACATCATAGGTTAAAGTCAAAATACTCTATAAAAACACCCTCATGTCTTTAATTTCAACAGACGAGGCAAATTTCAATAATAATGATGTCATATAAATCTTTCATGGGAGAGAACATTTTGTTTTAAAAGACAAGCACAATCATTAATCACTACTTGATTCTTGAAAGTAGGGATTTCCAGTATCATTAGAAGTGTTGGAATTTAACGACTTAGAGAGACAGAACAACAAAAATGAAAATAAAGCCGCCGAACGAGGAGGGACAGCGACACAGACCGAGACAAACTTAAAAGAGTGTTCAAAGGACAACATGGACAAGGATAGTAAGCCCATTTTGACAAGATCAAACAAAGCTTTAAATTTTTGTCAATGACATCGTTTCTTTGGAGTTCTTTTAAAAGACTTCCAAATATTAAACCCAAATTAAAATTTTGTCTACACATTTGAGTGAAAATTGCCCTTTTAGCCAATAAGTTAATATCATAAACTCAGCATAGGTCAAACAGAAACCTCCAAAAGGTTAGGCCAAACCAATTTGTAATAAGAAGAAACCTCTCCAGTCAAAAAATAATAAGCTAAACCAATGGGCGGTTAGTCATGGCTGCAAGCAACATCTGTGTCCTGTCAAAATTTATTCGACAAATTCATTTGAGAATGCGTCTATTGAAAATCAACAAAATTTGAGAGTAAAACCTGGATGAACCGTCGCTGTAACAGAAAAAACTCATAACTATTAAGGCTTCAAAGAGAGTGCCATCCCAAATTTGGGTGTCTTCTGCAAATCTTTGGTGTCGAAAGCACCTGAAACTGTCAGGAATGACTTGGGCCTTAGTTCATGCTGCAGAAGAGCACCCAGACTTCCATGATTGTTGAGCTTTGCCTTGAGCACTGTCTGAGGATCAACTATATAAGAACATCCAACTGTCAGTGTGTTCTCATTGGTGGAGAATCTCCGGCTGATGTCTCCTACCACAACACCCCCCCTCAGCTGGTTCAAATGATGCAAATAGGACACTCTTATGGAGTCCCCTTTGTCAGCCCTACAAGGAAATCAGAAAGGGAGAGACATTATTGCCATGTTTAAAAAGTTATCCGTCTTTTCCAATTCATTCTTCTGCAATGCTACATGCAATTATGATGCTTGCTCAAGCACAAACTAAAGGCTCAACATCTGAATATAATAATCAGATAAGAAATGCTTAAGATAAAGATATCAGACTTTTTCCAGGGCGGATTATCCTTAATCCCTTAAGTTCTCAACTATTCAGCATTTCAATATATGGTTCTCATTAAAGCTCCCTCTTTCGTTTATCTGCATGTAAGTATATATGTATCTTTTTCTCAACGAATTCATTTTTGCTGGTTAGATTCTTTTTCTCAACCAATTCCTTTGCCGGTTAGCTCCTAATGCAGATGAGACTAAAGGGACTTACAGAATCACCGAAGCACTGGACTCTGGTTTTGTCAAGCTCACACCAGTGTTATATTTCATAAATTCTCCAGAAGCTGTCACATAGGTTGCCTCTGCACCAAAAGCAATGCCAGGAGTGCCAATGGCTGCCGACAGATCAAGAGCAGGAGATTTGTTCAGACCAACAGCTGCAGTGAAACTAGCATGCTCATGGAAATACTGCACCTCCAACTGTGAAAAAAATAATACAGAAAGCTGTGAGGACCAAGTTTTTGGAAAGGATCCATGACAAATTTAAAACAGAAACAAACTTAGAACCTTTCCAGAGTTATAATCAGGCAGCCTTATAGAAGCAACAGCTTTTGTGGATGTTGGGAAATCAGTAATGGTGAGGGTAGTTAATATCTGCTCCATACAAGTATAGTTAGAAACAATGAGAAGCAAAGCTTGACTATGGAAACAAAAATCTGTGTGAGAACGTACATTTGATTCTGTATCAAGTTTGACATCAAATACAGCTTTCTTGTGTTTGAATTGTGCTGTCACATCCCCCGAAGATAGACTTCCTTTCTTGACCAAATTTGAATTCAGGGCCTGTAAGAGAAGATATAAAATGTTTTTCAACTCATATGGAGGTGTAAAATTAAGGCCATAAACTCAAAAGGACATATATTATGGAACTGAAGGTAGACACTTTATCAGAACATGAATTATATTGTATCTTCCATTAGAAGTTTAATGCAACCTTTAGAATGTACAAAGATGAGTTCAAAGCATATTTCTCAGAAGGAGAAATTGATTAGTACCCTTTCCAACAGTATAATTTATCAAAAGAAACTAACCAAAAGCTAACTTGGGAAGTCAGGATTTGACATGCAGACAGCACAACATCTCTCAAGAACCCTAAATGATAAGAAAAGTATTCTCAAGATGAATTACTGCAAAAATGTTAGAAAGACAAGAACCACTAATAACAGAGAAAGACAATGGGAAACATTGGTTATTTTGATGAAAAGTGAAAAGCTAAAAAATAAAACCGAATCTGATAAATAAGAACATCTAATCGGGGCAAAAAAACATCCATATGGGGTTATTCAAATGTAAAAACATGAAAATGGGTATCCATAACCATAACCAAACCTAACGATACCCACTTAGCTCTCTGTCTGTTTGTGAGTGTCAAAACAATGAATGCAAATGTCAATGAGAACAGGCAAAACCGTACGATACCAAAAGCATCAGGTAGAAAACATTGGCACCAGAAAACAGACACGAAACAAAGAGCAAAGCTTGGTCGTACTCAAAAGAAACAGATTACACAAGCTGGATCCAAGCAAAGAACAGAGTCAGCAATGAACTGCAATGCCAAGGAGAAGTAAAAGCGAAAAAACTACAAGGAAACAAAGGAGTTAAAAGGGGATTACAGTTACGAACCACTCCAGATTCGCTTAAAGTAGAGATTGTTATCTTCTGGTCGGAGATGTAGTCCTTAGTGAGCGAATCTGTGGAACAATAAAAGGGATTTGGTCAGCAAATATGTTCAACAGCGAGACAATAGACAAGTAGATAAGAGAAAGAGAGAGGGAAGGTGAACTACCTCTGGCTTTCTTGCCGAAGTCAGAGAAGAGTCCAGGTCCCTTGCTCATGGTCGAAGCTGGAGAGACTCGAGCTTAGAAGACTTGCGATAAAAATTGCGTAGAGCTAGAGGTGCTTTGGAACAGAGATGCGAGGTTTATGGAAGAGTTTATGTTTCTATTTATTATTATTTATTTGTTAGAAACCCTATCTTTTAAATGAATGAATCAGCTTATTCGTTCAAAGAAAACATATCGGCTGCGTTTAGTGAACAACGAATCAGGTAAGAATTAGCTGATTCATGTTTAGTAATAACCTCAATAGTGTGAACAACGAATCAGGTAAGAATTAGCTGGTTCATGTTTAGTAATAACCTCAATAGTTAGCTGATTTATATCAAATCGTCGTATTTAGAAAAACTGTACGATTGCAAACAAATAATTAGGAGCGCTTGGTTCATAAAAGGAAATAGAAATAAGAATGTGAATGAATATAGTGAAAAATGAGAATGGATATAATCATTATAATAAAGATGGTTAGTTAAGATGAAGGAATGATTACCATTACCATTGATAGTGGTTGGTTTGTTAAAAATGTTAAGAAATACAAATTTGTTAAAATTTTGTTTTATAGCAAATTTTAAATATATTTT
>JANIHY010000006.1:8962604-8976326 GCA_027479065.1 Erythroxylum brevipes | reverse complement strand
AAAAGTTTAATTAGCTCCTTTATTATATTTTTCCAAACTTCACTACATAATTGTATGATAAAAAAACCAACTTTAAAATTACACCGAGCAAAAGTAGAGAATAAAGTGAAACGTAGTACTATCATTAGACAAACAACTAATTTCAAAAGGTTCTCTTATAGAGCTTTTAGCTTATTAAAGTTAAATAAATTAATCAATAAGTCATTCACTAAACACATTAATAACTTTTTAAAATGATTAAAAAGTTAATTTTTAATCAATAAGCTAAAAAATAATTTATCAGCTATTTGCCAAAAACCTCTTATAGTCTTCAATAAGGACATAATTTTTGACTTTTGAATCTGTTAGGATGTTTGATCAAATTTTCAATATTTTATGTATTAGATGCCCGTTATCCACAGATTTAAACGAAGTCTAAAGTTGTAATCCATAGTGTCAACATCTATATGCATATATACTAATGTCAAACATGAGCTTGTAGTTTAATACAAAGAATTAATAGTCTTTTGCTCTAATGTTGCCAAATGTTGATATAAATTAGGGTTGTGGACTTAGAATGCCGTTGATTATCAATCCCTTTTCCGTGATTCTATATCCCTTTACAGACTAGACATTTTGGATATCGCTTCCCATTATTATAAGAAATGGAAAATAGGTAACAAGGTTAAAGGAAAAAGAAAGGACAGAAAAAATAGCAGGAGCACCACCTTCTTGGATTTAGGATTTCACCGGTCAGAAATTGATTCACCTAAGCAACATTGATTGTGCTAATTGGCATGGACAGAAAGTGCTCCAAATGGCCAGTGAATGTACTGCTCAGATTTGTACATGCGATCAATCATCAATGTGCTAGATTCATCATGAGAGTAATTACAAAAGTCACGAGGTTAAATTTCCAAGTTAATGATGCAGGGATAATAGGGAGGGTATCGCTGACGTCGAAGATGGCACTAAAACGATGACAAAGTTGATCAAACACATTCCTAAGCAGAGTCAGAATGCAACCATCATTTAAAGGGTTGTTCCCAGGAATCATTAGCTTAGCTTTTCTTCTTCTGTGGCTTTCATTTAAGATGAGATGGTCAGACTGTGAAACTGTATAATCCAGAGGAGTTGCATTTAATCATTTCCTTGCATGCACGTCAAGATATCCCATATATGAGAATCCGATTCAATGGCCGTAGCCTTCATTCCTAAAAGATATACCATCTTTTTCTTGTGGCCGCATCGGACTCAATCACTAGTCACAGAATTGAAGCTCTTTGACGGGGATTGGCCATGCCAAGCAAAATTAACGCTCCCTCTCTGGTTGCTTTTTCTTTCAAGCTCTGTACCTTATCCAACATCTATATCGAAGACGTCCTTTCTTGACAAATCTGTGCCCTTAATCATGATCTGGAAAACTAAGTGCGTGTGCTTTAGTTTCTTTCACGTTTTTCATTTATACTATTCTGGTAACTACTTTGGAAAATTGGTCTCCGCTACAAAAGATAAAAAAGAAGCATCAAGTGATACCTACAAATGAATAAAGTTGTTAGTCGGCAGAATACAATGGGTAGAGGCATGTATCCACCCACAAGTCGTAACAAAATCGTTCGCCATTGCTTTGTTATGTCAGCTCTTACTAAATCAATACAAACTTAATTTGTATATCGCGTGAAAAAAAGAGGAAAAGAAAGGGCAAAAACCCCTATCCTTAAAATGCGGCCACCGTACTGTTGAACTGAATTGCATTGTTATATATACTGTCATAGACTCGCTCAGTTTTCACCACCAGTTTTGGTGATAGAACCTTAATTAGGAGGGGACCATGGAAAGTGAGCCAAAATATGAGCAGACAAAGGCAACCATCAAAAACAATAGCCAATCCAACTTCGTATGTCGTTTAGACAGGCTAAGCTAGAACTGTATAGGCATCACACCAAGTCAGATGAAACTTGCGGATAGATAGGTAGGCACTGAGGCATGGGTCCCTTGTGCCCAACATAGGCATTTTGTGCAAAAAATGACAGGAAAGAGGAACCCTATGAAAGAGAAAGGATGCCGATGGGTGAGTTATATGGTTCCTACAATCTTGTGTAGGGCAGTTTTTGTAGACCCATTTAGTTGATTTAATGATTCAATGAACTTATCTGGTTTGTTTATTGTATATTTTTTCATCTGTTCTTTCCTCTGCTATGTTGCTTAGAATCTACTGATATTCTCAACTTTTGTCTAGGTTAGAATGGGATAGCTGAGTAGGAAAAGATTGAGAAAGATCAACGTACAATACGTTGAATTACTTTGATATGTGACTACCTCCTGTAATTTCGATTAGGTATCACTAAGATGCATCCAATGGAAGTTGAGATGGGGTTTTATACAACGATTCTCGTTGTTAATGGGACTGCGGTAGCTCGTCTTTTCATGTTTAATCAAGAATGAAAAGGTTGGACGGTGTGGAAAGAGATTCCACAAACCCCTGGTGACAATCTTCACAACTTTCAGAAATGATGTGATTAAGTAGTGAATCCCACTTGATGCTTTTATCTAATGAATTATTTGATGTTACAACTTCTTTTTACATCGATAAACCTTTTTTATTTTTTTTATATCAATAAAATTCATTATAGTTATTTTTCATAATTCATAAACTATATTCTGAATAAATATCCAGTAACTTAAAACTAAAATAATAAATTTCAACAAATGAATATTAAAAAGTTGGACTTTTTTATTATGTGATCAACCAACATTGCAAGTTTTAAATGAATCACAACTCATATTACTCAGAATCCTTGACTTATTAGAGGTGAGTGAGGGACACTTGAAGTATGCTCCTGTGATCGCTTGATCCACCCCTTCGGGGACTTGAGATTAGAACTTTTGTTTTTGGGGATTGATCATATATATACATATATGACTAATATGATGTGAAAATTGGAAAAAGCTAAGTGAGTTTAATATCCTCGACCAAATAAAGAGTAATATTTGGTTATCTAGTGTTATTGCATGCCCTAGAGAATTTTGATGAAAGAGCACGGGCATGACTAGATAACCAAATATTTGTGAAAGAAAGAAGAGCTAATGTCACAAAGATTAAAAAGGTTTGGCATGTTTCCTTCTTTCTTTCCCGGATTTGATACTCCGCGCCGCCTCTAATTTGTTTAATCTCCATTGTCTTCGTCAATCAAGCTTGTTCCCATAAACTTCTGTGCTTGCTGAACTACTTAATTAATATATGTTCTTCGCAAGTTGTTCTCAATTGTATCTAAGAACTATCCTAGAATTCTTTGTCGAGAGTGACCAAGCTGGTCCATTTTGAATTTAGCTATATTTCCTCATTTTCAATGTTCATGACATGTGCATCTTCCCCGGTAGCATACGTTTTCTCAGATTTCTTTTCCAGCCAATCCCACGAATTCTTCCATTCTAGAAAGTGAAACATAGAAGATAATGCAGCACGAGAAAAGAAAGTGTTTGTGATGTGGTTTTGAAAGGAAAAGAATGTTGTTATATCATATTAATTTCTGGCTTCACCGTAAGAAAACTAAAGATGTACAAGGACATAGGTTCTTAATCTATACGCAGTACTTGATCTCGAATTATGTTAAGCACTGGCTATTAGTTACTGAATCACCATTAGAACATATATATAACAGCTTTTATATTGGAGTCCAAGTTGTTGCAGAGGGGAAAGAAACTTGGGAAGGAAGAGAGCTGGAAGATTATTACTCAGCGAATTTCCATGGAATCATTCGTGTAGAAATCATGTACACATTATCTTCCACCATTCACTCTTCTTTTGACACGTCTCGAGCTTTTTATTCGATTCCTCAAGATATAGGTAGACAAATAGCCACGATATTAACCCTTTACAGTTCACGCGTGCTAATGTCATTCCATGTGGGCTCCTTTGATATAATGTGACTTGTGTGTTTTACCTTCCATTGTCTTTGATTTGACACATTCTGGATAAGTTTATCAAAAACTTCCTCCCGTCACCAACCAACTCAATTCAACCTTTTCAAAATGGTTTGATGATTTATTTTCTATCATTGGAGTTGTTCTTCTTGCAGCAGCAACAACAACAACATCCGAAAGTTGCGCTCGAGCTCCATGAAGCTTGGAAGTCTCCAACATGCGACTTCCGTCTTCATCCTAAACGATGGCGAGAAGCATGAGAAAGAAACAGAAACGGAGTTTGTGGACATCGAGTTAGGGCCACGTAACTTTAAACAATTTTCCTTATACTTTCACGTCCTTAAAGTAGACTACTTCCGTGGCAATCTGATATCTTCCTGATTTACACGCCAGAAAGTGTCGAATCCTGCAAAGAGAAAGAAAAGAAAAAGGCGTGCAATAGCTCCAAAAAGAAAACATAAGTGAAGAATCCAAACCCTATTATAAGATAGGAGATGGGATTGAAGGACTTGCATTAGACTTTCATGGCACGCGTGTGTACAAATTATTATTAATATCTGTCGTGAAACATTTTAGTGGGGTTTCCATTATGCGTAATCTAGTTCCTGTTGACTACTACGTATCTCTTAGTAACGTCAAGTTATTGCTTGTAGGCCTTGCAAAAGTGTTCAAAATAGTGTAACTTCTGTAGTACACATGCTACTAAACGCTCCGATGTTGATTCGAAAAGGGCATCAATGAATTAATGGAAAATGGGCTAAATCGATCCATTAGTTTGATTACAGCCGGCCTATGTTTGAGAGAATGCCATGTTAGTTGGGCTGGACCTAACACGGGCCCATTGCAATAGCATCAAGAGATTCTAAAACTCCCATTTATTAAGATTTGTTAATATAAAAGGATCATGGTTTCGAGCATCTTCAGTGTAACGGTAACCTAACCTATTATCTACTGTAAAACAGTGCAGTATGATCTCACCCACGTGACTCTCTTCTATTCGTTGCAAAACATTAGCAATTAATTGACACGAGTCTAGATTTTTTGTCCAATATTATAATATTTTATCGTAGTTAATGAATCTCAGCTGTTTATTTATGTAAGTTCTATATAAATCTCGTGTGGATCTCACAAAATAAATGATTGAAATTTTATTAAAAAAAATAAGATAGGTAATATTAAGCAGAGATCTTAATTCCATAAAGACCAACCCAAAGCATTTAAATTAATCGCAATCTCTGCTTTGATCCATACCCATCAAATGCAAAAGAGAGGAGAAGCGGCCGAATCCCCATCTCGTGGCCTGCAACGACGACGTTGGATCCAAAGTATCTGAGCCAGTTAAAGAAAGTGAGTGGGATCCACGCGCACTTTTGGGGATACCTCACTGCCCATACCTAACCCCACACCCTTTATCCTATAAGATTGCGACACAACAGCTACTGAGGTTAGCAGACTAGGACAATATCGTACGCGGTTTCATTTTATTTCACGCGGAACGAATAAATTAAAGAAAGTGTACATTATTTGCGGTATCTTTTTTTGCAGGCAATTAAAGTTCATGACAACACTAGCCTACAAATGCGGTGGTCAGCGGCTTGGGTTTGCCGTTTTGAGTTTTGATATACGTTGGCGTCTTGGAGCTAAGCTTCCCGTGTCTTACTGCTTTCCTTTCTCAAAGGAGAAATACAAGTTGGTAACTACGAGGTCGAGCTAAGGTCTTTGTTCGCTTTATAAAGATTAAAAAAGAAGAAGAAGAAGGGTTTCTCTAGGACAGCGGAATAAAGCTTGGTAGAACATTTTGCTTTGTGTTCTTTCTTCTTTCTTCTTTTTCCAGAACTAGTCTACTGTATTGGTTTTTGGAGGGTGAACGTGTTTTGTGCGTGGAGGAGGTAAGGTTTGAGGTTTAGGTGTATTCTGTTTTTTGCTATAAGAAGATAGAAGATAGAAGAAGAAACAAGAAATCTGGGATATTGAAGTTGGGGTGATGGAGCAATATTTAAATGAGAACTTTGGGGATGTGAAGCCAAAGAACTCACCAGAGGAGGCGTTGCAGAGATGGAGAAAGCTCTGTTGGTTGGTCAAGAATCCTAAACGTCGCTTCCGTTTCACTGCTAATCTTTCCAAACGTTTTGAGGCTCAGGCCCTTCGTCGCTCCAATTTGGTCTCTCTCTCTCTCTCTTTCTGTTCTACTTAGATCTTCTGTTTATGCTCTGTTGGAACAAACGTACTCAATCAGGATGCATAGACATATCGCATAAACAACTTTTTTAATCGACTTTCTTCATTTGTTAAGACCGAGTTTTCGATTACTAGATGTGTATTGCTTTTGCATGACGCTGGTTGCCGCTTCTGAAGTTGCAAGTTTTAGTTTCCCAACCATCAAGATTCTTCATCAATGGATTTCTAATATGCCTGTGAATGTTGAAGGGTGTAAAGATTTGGGATGGACTGTGGTTGCCTATTTGGAAATACTGATATGTATGTGGATTTATTAGTATAGTAGATGGTTCTCCAATGATGAGGGCCGACTCTTCTTTTGTTGAAGATGGCCCTCATGAAGTTCAGACACAATTTCTTTGACTGCATTGTTACTTACCGTGATGTGGGTGACAGATTAAGATAAATAGTGGGGTAGGCCTGAATGTGCTCAGAACATAATAAAGATTATGTTGGAAATGACCCAGATATAATTTTCATGTCTTAACATATTTTTTCCTGACCTTTCTTTAAAAATTTTTCCATTGCAGGAGAGCCTTAGACTTGCTATTTTAGTTACAAAGGCTGCACTCCAATTTATCCAAGGTAAACTAAAATCGTTAGTGTCATATTGAAGTTCTATTTTCTAATTTGACTTTTCCCCTGCATGTCTATAGGTAGCGACTACAACCCACCCGAGGAGGTCAAGGCAGCTGGTTTTGAAATATGTGCTGAAGAATTGGGATCCATCGTTGAACGATATGATCTTAAGAAACTGAGAATCCATGGTGGGGTTAAGGGTATCTCTGAAAAGCTCTCCACATCACTCACTGATGGTATTTTTACTTCTGAGAATTTACTGAATAAAAGGAAAGAAATTTATGGAATTAATAAATTCACTGAGAGCCCGCCTCGGGGCTTCTTGATTTTTTTATGGGAAGCCCTACAAGACACCACTCTCATGATACTTGGTATTTGTGCCTTTGTGTCCCTTGTTGTTGGGATTATGATGGAAGGCTGGCCTAAAGGTGCGCATGATGGACTTGGAATTGTTGCAAGTATTCTGCTTGTTGTCTTTGTCACTGCCACGAGTGATTATAGGCAATCTCTGCAGTTCAGAGATTTAGACAGGGAGAAGAAAAAGATAACAGTGCAAGCTACCAGGAATGGTTTGAGACAGAAGATCTCGATATATGATTTACTTCCAGGAGACGTTGTGCATCTTTCTATTGGAGATCAGGTTCCAGCTGATGGTCTATTCATTTCAGGCTTTTCAGTTTTAATAAATGCATCCAGTTTAACAGGAGAGAGTGAGCCTGTCAATGTGAATGCTGCAAGCCCTTTTCTACTCTCTGGGACCAAGGTTCAGGATGGATCATGCAAAATGCTTGTGACAACTGTTGGAATGCGGACTCAATGGGGTAAATTAATGGCTACTCTTAGTGAAGGAGGAGATGACGAGACCCCATTGCAGGTGAAATTGAATGGAGTGGCTAACATCATAGGGAAGATAGGCTTATTTTTTGCTGTAGTAACATTTTCCGTCCTGGTGCAAGGACTATTTGCTCGCAAGCTCCAAGAAGGAACTCACTGGACATGGTCTGGAGATGATGCTAGGGAAATGTTGGAATATTTTGCTGTTGCTGTTACAATTGTTGTTGTTGCAGTTCCTGAGGGACTGCCTTTAGCTGTAACCTTGAGTCTCGCTTTTGCCATGAAAAAAATGATGAAAGACATGGCACTTGTCCGCCATCTTGCCGCTTGTGAGACAATGGGGTCTGCCACGACCATTTGTAGTGACAAAACCGGTACACTAACCACTAACCACATGACTGTTGTAAAAACATGCATTTGTGGAGAAGTCAAGGAAGTAAGCACCTCTAAGAGCTCTGCAATTCCTGATTCAGCTCTAACAATTCTACTTGAATCATTATTTACCAACACTGGAGGAGAAGTTGTCATTAATAAGGACAACAAAACTGAGATACTTGGAACTCCCACAGAAGCTGCTCTTCTAGAGTTTGGGCTTCAACTGGGCGGAAATTTCCAGGAAGAGCGACAAAAATCAGAAATTGTCAAGGTTGAACCATTCAATTCTACCAAAAAACGAATGGGGGTAGTTCTAAAACTCCCAGGTGGAGGTTTTAGGGCTCATTCTAAGGGTGCTTCTGAGATAATTTTAGCCGCATGTGACAAATTTATCAACTCAAAAGGCGAGGTTGTTCCCCTCGAGGAATCATCAATCAAGCATTTGGAGGATACTATTGAGCAGTTTGCTAGTGAAGCTCTTCGAACACTTTGCATTGCATTCATGGACGTTGGAACTGATTTCTTTGCTGATAGTGCAATTCCTCATAAAGGGTACACTTGTATAGGTATTGTTGGCATCAAGGATCCAGTACGCCCTGGTGTCAAGGAATCCGTTGCAATCTGTAGATCAGCTGGTATTATTGTCAGGATGGTCACTGGAGACAACATAACCACTGCAAAGGCCATTGCCAGAGAATGTGGAATATTGACAGACAAGGGCATAGCAATTGAAGGACCTGATTTCCGGGAAAAGAGTGATGAGGAGTTGCGAGAACTTGTTCCCAAACTTCAGGTCAGTTAATGTTCCATTGCATTGTGTTGGGATAACATAGGATGCTGTTGCTAGGTATCTTTTCATATTATAAGATCTAAGCATGTGATTTTTGTGGTATGCTAATTTATTCATTTGTTTGATGAGAGAGTTCCCCAGTTGTCCTTGAATTGATTTCTATGGAAAGGTACAACATGCTTCTGACCTGTTTGTTGTGGTGTCCTCCATTTAACTTCTGTTAGAGGCCTTGTGACTCGAGCTCCTTTATGCAAAATTCTTAAAAATGGTTTGTCATAAAAATGGTTTGTTCTTTTAACTTCTAAGAAATGCATGTCGAATATCCTTTTCGATGCCAAAGTTGTAAGACAAGATTTGCTTATGATTTTTAATTAAACTTTCTGCATTAACATCAATAATTAAGTTAAAAAAGTCCAACATTTTTCTTCTCCAAAACATATAAGTTCAATTCTTCAAAAGATGAGGAATTCCATTTTTTATAATTGTCTATGATTTGGCTCCGTGTGATTTGTTCATGACTTTCAAATGGTGGAAATGGTATTTGGTTTTTGCAGGTAATGGCTCGATCTTCACCAATGGATAAGCATACCCTTGTGAAACACCTACGTTCAACATTTGGTGAAGTTGTTGCAGTAACTGGTGATGGTACAAATGATGCTCCAGCACTTCATGAAGCAGATATTGGGCTTGCAATGGGAATTGCTGGAACCGAGGTTTGTTGCACCTAATCTATCTGTGTTTCTGGTCACAGTGTTTTAGACAAGGGACTGTTGAGAAGAGCAACATTATAGTAGTTTACACAATATTTATTTTACTCATAAGCATTGCATTTCCATAATAGCACAAGCATTGGCATATTATTCTTTAACATGTAGCTTAAGAAGTGCCTATTGGCACAGTAGTGTTCCAACCTTGTGGTGGTTTTGAAAGCATGTTCTTGGTTTTGCAGGTGGCCAAAGAGAGTGCCGATGTCATAATTCTAGATGATAACTTCTCCACAATTGCAACTGTGGCTAAATGGGGACGTTCAGTTTATATAAACATCCAGAAGTTTGTTCAGTTCCAACTGACAGTCAATGTGGTAGCCCTGGTTGTCAACTTTTCTTCTGCCTGTTTGACAGGTAAGTCGAGCTCGAGTTCATGTTTTCATTTCCTATCATGGCTTGTCGTATTTTCAGGTTGTGACCTGTTTCTCATCTGTTTCTGGCACTGTTTCTCATCTGTTTCTGGCACAACATTCTCCCAGGAAATGCTCCCCTGACAGCTGTTCAACTTCTGTGGGTCAACATGATCATGGACACTCTAGGAGCATTGGCATTGGCCACAGAACCTCCTAATGATGATTTGATGAAGAGATCCCCTGTTGGTAGGAAAGGGAACTTCATCAGTAATATCATGTGGAGGAATATTCTTGGTCAGTCTTTGTATCAATTTGTAATCATATGGTATCTTCAGACGAGAGGAAAGGCAGTCTTTAATCTTGATGGCCCAGATTCCGACTTGATTCTAAACACCCTCATTTTCAACTCATTCGTCTTCTGTCAGGTGACATCTTCTCTTTCCCATTTGCTATTACCTAGTTATAAGTGAAAAGGATATGCTAGATATTTTGATCATCAGAATATTACATGATTCCTAGTGCTTTTGTGAGGTCAATTTGTCTGGGACATCAGAGAATATTATAAATTATTCTAGAAGTATGATATTAGCTTTATACACTAACAAATAATTCATGAAAGCAATTATTTGTGGATTTTTGCCTGTTTATGTGGGTTCTATGGCTGACTCTAAACTTGTCATCCTCATGCTTCAGGTTTTTAACGAGATAAGCTCCAGAGAGATGGAAAAGATTAATGTGTTCGAAGGAATATTGAAGAATTATGTGTTTGTGGCCGTACTTACTTGCACTGTCATCTTTCAGATTATAATTGTTGAGTTCCTCGGTGCATTTGCAAACACAACTCCTCTCAGTTTGAAGCAATGGTTTGTTAGCATCTTCCTTGGCTTCCTTGGCATGCCTATTGCAGCTGTTTTAAAGATGATTCCTGTGGGATCAAACTGAAGCCTTTTGGGAAAGTAACAGGTGCATGCTTACTGGTGCATTTCCCACCCACGAGTGTGTGAATGAGTTATTCTATGGAAGTTTCTGACCATGAAAATTGTTTGAACCACTGGCAACTTGAGGGTTAAGATGGCTTCAAATAGTGATAGATTAAATGATGACTAGAAGTAGAAGATTCTTCAAAACTTTGACATTAACTTGTAATTTTCGTTTGCAATAAAGGTTTCAAAACTTTGACAGGTAGTTTGATATTGATTTTTTTTTTCGTTTTGTTCTTCCAAATTTCTAATGCTGTAGCAATAACTTTAGCATGGGAATGGGATATGTGAAAACACTTTGTGTTGGCCGTTTAAATTTGCTGAAGGGTGAAAAATGCCACCTGAAAAAGAATGGATGAGAGATGATATATGAAATATACTTAGCAAGACTTACCCCGAACCTTTTTGTTGGATTCTCACTAATAAAGCTAATATGCTTAGATTCAAGTTTTAGTCTCTCTAGTCTCTCCCCGCGCTTTCATGCTGGGTTTTAGTGCTCAACCATAAAAAGTAGACATCTTTTCTGCACTTTAAATTGGCTCCCCAGAGCCACTGCCGCCGGGAGAAAATGTGTATGGTTGCATTGAAATGTAAGACTTCTGTGTCAGCTTCATTTGATGCTACATTTTACCATATTGACTGTTGTGTTTCAGGGTCACAATAAGCCCCAGTTAAAGCGTCAAAAGGTTGTCAACTTATTATTGTACGTCAAAAACGGAAAGGAAGAACGCCTGGAAGCGAATTTGCTGTTGTAAGCCTTTGTAGGCGATTCTTTTACTTTGTTTACTGTCAGACCTCATTTAGGCTTTTCTTCGGTAGCTCATCGACGACCATTTCACGTGGCTGTTCCTTAACAGTTTCTGGGTTAAGAAAATACCAAAAGCAGAGCTACTTCCCATTTTCCTTTTCCTTTTCAGAGAAACGACCCAAGTAACACTAGGGGGCCGAGCCTAAAGTCAATCACAGTAACATGTAAGACCTCTGAATAATGATACAAGTAGAGAATGACCATGTTAGGTTAACCAAAACAGGTGATATGAGTGTGTCAAGATTCCATTTAAGGGTCTCCGGAGATTCCTAATGCTTTCAAATTCAAACTCCCTACTATCGAATCAAAGTGTTTTCTGTACGCTGATCAGCTGATCTTACGTTCATGCTCTGTTTTCTGTTCTCTTCGTGTTTAAGCTTTCGTTTGGTTCTACTTTCTACCTCCTTCTTTGCGCTAACCCCATATGGCCACTCCAGAGTCGGAGGGGCACTTTCCAAAGAAGGGACGTACCCGAAAACGGGGCGAGGAGGCTACTCCTAGCCCCCAGCTCTCGTACTGTGCGGCCGTTGCCGGACCACCGGCAGGGGCCTCTTCCTCTAATGTCTTGGCATGGCCTGTCGAAGAAACCATTGCCGTGGCTCATGGCGATATCACCCAAGAAGCCGAAGGAGGTGTGTTCCTCTTGTCATCCTTCCGTGCCAAGTTAGATCAGCAATGGGATAGAGCGGTCGTAGTGAAACTCGTTGGCCGTCGAATCGGATACTGAACATTCTGCTCTCGATTGCACGCTCTGTGGCAACCCGCCGCTCCGGTGAAGATCATTGACTTGGAAGGAGACTTTTTCCTCGTCAAGTTTGTCGACGAGAATGACTTTCTCCACGCCTTAACCGATGGTCCATGGAGTTTGGGAGCGCTCTCCTAGTGCAAAAGTGGCGTCTTGATTTTCTTCCCTCCCAAGGTCGCATTACATGGGCGGTCGTATGGATTCGAATACTGGAACTACCGCTCGCCCGTTATCATCCCCAGGTTTTACGTGCCCTCGGTAATATGGTGGGCACTACCCTGAAGCTTGATGAAACTACACTGCTCTCGCAGCGGGGCCGCTTCGCTCGTGTTGCAGTCGACCTGGATATCACCGCCCCGCTCTGGCAAACGGTGGCTCTGGATGGCATAACTTACCAGATCACGTATGAGGGACTTCCCACACTTTGTACACTGTGTGGGATGCTAGGATACGACCATAGCCGCTGCCCGAAGTCCCCACAGCCGACACCGACCGGTCCGCAGGAGCCCACCGCGCCTGTTTCTGGAACTATTGATTCCTCTTCCCTTCCTGTTGCAGGACGTCCCCGACATGCCACCTCCTTCGACAATGGTCCTAACCAGTGGCAACCTGTACAACGCAAATCACATCGCGGGCCGTTGCCGCTCAAGGACCAGGGACGAGCCAGCACATTGCAGTCGCAGGGGGGCGGCTCGAGGTTTTCTGTATTGTCACATCTAGTTTCAGACGTTGCAGCTCCACCGGATCATCCCCAGCTGTCTCCTTCGGGATTGGGTTTCCGTTTCCAGGAGGGGGAGTGTTGGGACCCGATCCGGAAAACCGGATCCCAACCGAAGAAACGCAAAATGAATACGAAACAAAAGCAAAATCGAAAGAAGGGACATAGGGCGGAAGTAAAATCGTAAGCGAAACAAACATCGAATCAAATCGAATCGAAACCAATTTCCGACATCCATGAACAAATACTTTAGGGATCACTGTTGCGTTGGAAACCTTATACTTAAACTGTCCAAAAATTCAGTATAAATTTTCTTTTTTTTTCTTTTCTTTCTTTCTTATTCCCTTCTTTCTCATTCCTCAATCCAAATACATTCACATACAATCGCACTGTCCAATGTCCAATACACGTTCATTCACATTTTTCCATATACAAATCATATAACATAACCATGTGCAATACCATAACTCAATAGCCTCATCAAATCTCATAATTCAATTACAATCTATACACCCTTTCATAATCCAAAGCTTTATACAAATCATAGTGGCATTTTCAAACCTTATACATCACCCGTAACCCTAAACCAAAGTACACAATACACAACAATTCTAGACTTCTCAGCAACCATCTCACTTAACAATAATACAATA